>CABFOV010000951.1:74111-103657 GCA_902141375.1 Timema poppense
AAGTGTGCAAGTGAGAGGAAGAGAGTGGAAGAAGGCAGAGGGAGATTTTACTAAACAGAAAGGCTGGAAACAGTTCATGATGATGATGATAAACTTATACAAATTATTTTTCTTTTTCTAATGCATACATTATTTCTTATTAATATTGTCAAAATTATGCACAATAAATCTAAAAAAAAAGTTTTTGTGTCATTAAACTATAAGACCTACCATATATTTGTTATGTTTTGTAAATAATAATATTTTTATTTAGCACCGCGTCTTACTACCCGTTCGGGTTATACGCTTTAAGTACTAATTACTCTAATGCATTAGGAATTGGGAAGGTTGTATTAGAGGAAGTGAACCCGCATTTGCGTGGAAGGAGAGTGGAAAACCATTTAGGAAAAACCACCCCCAGTTCACCCGACCGAGATTCGAACCTCGATCTCCCCGTCCTCAGCAGTCGAGCTCAACACGATTAGCGCGTTAGCCAACTACGCCACCGAGGCGGGTAATAATAATATTAATATTAATAATAATAAAAAGTGGGTACTGCAAATTATGTATCTGAGCTTTAGTGGGTCGTGGGCTTTTGGGAACTTCAGAACTAGAGTCTTAACTATGTCTCGGTAATGCCATAATAATTTACTAAACAAGCATTCATATGCTATTAGACATAGGTCTAGACTCTATTGTTTCAGATGTTATGCTATTGATAGCATGTTTCTAGGTCATTAATTTTCATGGTGAACATCAATATTGATAGGTTCCACATCATTCCACATCGAGAATGGGGATGGACTTTTAACAATGCAGATCTACATTTATTCAAACACATCCAATTTTGAGATGTTCCTATCTTTGTTGCCTGCTTGCAAGTTTAGACTCACCATACCTAGATTATCTTATTGATCTTACTCGTTTACTTAACATATAGACACCATTTGATGTTTGATAATAATATTTTAATTTAATTGTTATTATAGACAAATGTGGGGAAAAGAGAAATATTAAGAGTTTTACTAATAAAAGAGCATGTGTGACTCAGTGTATGGATGTTGTTGAAGCTAAGGGAGAATTCAAGGATGGGAAAGTGTGGAGAAAGTTTGTGAGGATGGATTAAGTACGGAGTTGTGATTTGTTGAACTATATGCAATTTCTTGCCTGCCCCTTAAGGGAACAGCATGAGTACGTATGTATTGTTCATGGTTCAGATTTTTGCGCAGTTTTTGTGTGGTTCATTTACAAATGCCTCAAATTTTAGCTGAATAAACTTAACTCAAAGTAATAAAAATCTTCTAGATAGATATACATTCTTACATACAATTTATTAATAGATTTATTTTTATAGTTTTTGAGTTTGTTTTTTTGTCCACAGTCACTCCAAATTTCTGCTTTCTAGCTTATCGTTAAGTTTGACAAATCTTGACAGCTATACATACGTACATACATACATACATACATACATACATATACACCACTTAACATTCATTAAAAAAATTAAATTTTTATAAAAATCTTTTGTGTTTATTATAGTGTCGTGCTTGTCAAGGAGTTCCTTTAAAATTTATCTAAATTTAATCTTTTTACCAAACCCTTCCTTCACCTCTGACAAGACATCTTGTGAATGTGGGGAATGCCAGGCCTCCACCGTGGTTCGGATTCCACGTTAAACTGTAGGTCCTCCATTTCATCTCACAATCACCCTACCCTTACACATTAGCGTAAGTGCGTATAACCCGAACGGGTAGTAAGACGCGGTGCTAATAATAATAATAAATAATAATTCATCTTTTTAGCTTTTCAAGATGTATAAAAAATCTTCTGGACAGATATAGGCCTACACCTGGACAGATTATTCAAAAGTACATTCAATAAATGGAAAAATTGTTATTTACCAAAAGAAAAGTGGTATTTAACAGTTAAGTCAGATTTTTTTTTTCCAATAGTTTCAGGAAAACTTGGAGGTAAGGGAATTCTATAATATATATTTTGTATTCACACTAAATTGTAAATTTTACTCTGGGTCATTATGCCCAATAAATGATTTATCTATATATTTCACTTTTAACTTTGATTAAATTAAAATTAGGTCTAGCCTATCATAAATAATAATAGTCGAAACATATATCTTATTTGTGAAACAAAATTATATTTTAATCACTTCATTCTGGTAGTCATTTATTTCTATTATGGTTTCATGATTCATGCTTGATAAAAATAAATACTGTGCAGAGTCAAGCTGAAAAATAATTTATCCCTGCTGTAAATTTGTTAATATGCATAGCAGGTGATAATTATTAGATTTTATGAACAATATGCAATGTGACACATCTAATTTGAACTTCTTCAAAAATTGTATCTGTGTTGAATGGATTGTTGCTTTTCAATACTCACAAGTAAAACTTTTATTTTTAACATGTCACACACATTTTTATTATTTCTTTTAGTTAGGCCTAATCTAAAATATTTGTAAGTATTTGTTTATGTTTGTTTAGTTACTTGTCTGTCACACACACTTTTGAAACATATTCAATATTATGTCCTAGTCAACACAAAATTTTACTTATATTCCTCAAAGTTTTTAAACTGCAGTCAATTACTCATAATTAAATACATTTGCATTAGCTGTCATTAAGTTCAAGCATTAACTTAAATTAGCTGGAAGGTTTGGACTCATATATTAATTGTTAACCTCAGTTAGGCTAAATTATTTTTATTTGTAGGTCCAAGCTTTTAACTTTGCCATATTTCCCTCTTTAAATCATTGTGCGCACACCATAACAGGTCACAATGACTTTTCAAGGATGATTTTCATTTGCTTCAACTTTCTCTTTTAATTTGTTGGCATGACAAGAATAGTCCTTCATTTAACCTTGTTGTTATGCTTGTGTGTTGTGAAATGAAATGTGTTCACTATACCTATATAACTGCAAAGTTTTTTTATGCCAAAAGTATGTTTAAAGACATGCACATATGTATATGTTCCCTTTATAACGATTATACCACTTGGTAAGTTCTGACTAAACTTAGTTAGCATAATCTCCACTAGTGTGTCTCGATAAGTTTAATATGCCTTCAAACAACTATATTTTAATTACCCGTATGGATTATACGCTTATGTACTAATTACACTAATTTTTAAGAATGAAGAAGGTTGAGTTTAGAATAATTATATTTGTATTTGAATGGAGAGAAAGAGAGAGAGACACACACACACACACTCATTTAGGAAATAACAAACACCCTCATTATACCTGACCAGAATTCTAACCCCGATCTTATCGGCAGTTGAGATTTGGTTGCAGGAGTTATGCCTTAGACCATTCAACCACCAATGTGGGTCAAACTACTATTACCAATTACCATACCAGCATCCACAGAAAAAAAATTTGTTATTAAGATAAAGAATAAAAGCGTCGCCCAAGGGTGACCAAACTGGTAAAGCCATAAACCAACAAATTTCAACCAAACTTTGTAGACCCACACATACCCAATTCTGTGGCTGCGTGGTCTAGCGCACTACTCTCGTGAATTAATCAAATAGCCAAAGCCATTATTTATGCTTTTTAGTAAAGATTGCTCCATCTATATATCATATTATGAAAATTGAAAAATGACACCTGGACACGGGAATCGAACCCAGGACCTTTGGCTTAGTACACCAATGCTCTAACCACTGAGCTATCCTGGATTAGTCCTGTGCCCAGGGTCATTCTTCTGTAGCCGACGATTTCTCTAAGTCCATCATAGATTCTGCCTTAAACTATGAGTGAAGAATGACCCTGAGCATGGGACGATTCCTGGATAGCTCAGTAGTAAGAGCATTGGCGTACTAAGCCAAAGGTCTTGGGTTCGATTCCCGTGTCCAGGTGTCATTTTTAAATTTTCAAAATATGCACTACTTTCGTGTTGGACAAGACTGCCGAAGATGGGGATATTGGGGCTCGATTCCGGTCAGGTGCATTGAGGGTGATTTTCCCTAAATGATTTTACACTATCCCTCCACACAAATGCAGGTGCATTTCCTCAAAATTAAACTTTCTTAATCCCTAACCCATTAGTGTAATTAGTACATAGGCATATAACATGAACGGGTAGTAAGACAAGGTGCTAAAAAAACGAATTTAGACTCACAATATCCTTCCCATAACAATATTACACTATTACATAAAAACTTATTCACCTTGTTTCATTAATTCATATTACTTGAACAAAGGTTGCATCAAAAAATAAAACTAGCCAAATTGCTAATATTTAAAAAGAAATTGAAGTGCTTTATTTGATATGCAGCAGTAAAAAAATAGAAATGTTTAATTCTCTCAAGAAGGGGTTCCCAATGTACATTCTAAAGGACATTTTCTGCCCTCAAGATTCTTTTTTACAACCCATGGTGGTTTTTATATATAATAATATTTAATTGAAAATTTAAAAAAAAATGTAAGTGGTTGATTTTTTAAGAATCCAACGGTTATACAGTAGGACCTCGCTCATACAGTGGGTAAAGTTCCAGAGCCCCGCTGTAAAGCAGAACATGGCCTTTTTTAACTTTCAAATGCTTATAAAATCATAATACCTTATTTACATTATCATATATAAAGTATACAAATAAAAACAATTCAATGAAAACTATTAAATGATCATTTGATAGTTTCAATAATTTGATAATCGATTACTAAAATAATTTGATAGTGTCCATCACTACTATGACTAGACTGAATTACCAACATAAAATGGTGACCAAAGCCACTTGCTGCACACATCATGTTGAAAAATGTCAGAAGAGCGAGACAAGCACCGAACATAGTGAACATGTATATATTTGAAACCTGCTGTATTAGTGGAACGCTGTGAAGTGGGTACCTACTGTAATAAATCTTACTCATAAATATAATGCAATGATAATTGATTGCCCTTTAAATAATGAAGAGTTTGTCAAATCTAGGACTAGTGCATCTATTTAATGAGCCCAAGGGTCCTGGGTTTAATATCTGGCAAGTCTGAAAAACTTAATATCAGTGACAATGGGTTTTCCCCCTTTCACAGTGTTGAATTAATGGGCGAGAGACAACGCAGCGTCTAGAATTTAATTTTTTTAGAACTGCATCAAGTTTTATGCATATGTATTAATTACTCTAATAAGTTAGGGATGAGGAAGGTTGAATTTAGAGAATATATATCCGCATTTGCGAGGAGGGAGGGTAGGAAAGTAGTTTAGAAAAACCACCCTCAGTACACCTGACCAGAATTCACACCCTGATCGCCCCATATTTGTCAATCAAGTATATTGCAAAATTAGTGTCTTAAACCATGTGGCCATCAAAAGATAGAATCTTTAGTTTTTAAGTAATTTATTTATGTATCCAATCTATTCAAAAAAGGGCATGTTAAATAACCCTAATAAAAATACCAGTTCTTTCATTTATCTTTGGTTAATTTGGTAAGATATATTTAAAAATATGTACAAATTGGTGTCAGAGCAGGGACGGCTTGTGGGTTGTTGCCAAGGCAAGCAAGATTTATTGGGACTGTACTAGTTAATGGTTTTCTTCCACTCGGTAACAATTTTGACCTTCAAGGCCAATGAACATACATATTTGTAGTACAATATTTTGTGTGTATTGTTCAAATGGCAAGTGGGGCTTATTGAACAGTTTCCTACCACCGTCCCATCAAGCCTTGCTTGTCCTGGTAACAACCTATGAGCTGCCCTTGGCTCTTAAGTATTCTCTTACTATATTTAGGTTACTTTTTCAAATTATATTATTAGTAGAAATGGGTCAAATATTGAATCTTAAACTTTATTTTGAATCTCGAATCTGAATCCTCAAATCCTTAAAAAATATACAATTTCAAAGTTTAAAAAAAATATTTAAAAAAAGCTACTGACAAAATACCATTTTGATTGTCATGTTTACTTCATCATAAACATCAACTAGAACACTTCTTTATGTAGATTAATTATATTAAATCAATGTTGTCTTTTCTTTCTCTCTCTCTCCCCCTCCACCCCTCCCCCCCTCCACCCCAACTACTCAACTCTTAATTACTTTTACCATTTGCCATTATTGCTTAAAATTATTCCAAGTCGATTCATAAATTGTTTTAAATATACTTTGTTGAGACTTGTACGAATTGAATCTCTCTAATACGATGGGATTCTAGGGAATCTGGGATTCGAGCGTTCCATCTTGAATTATTAGATAACATGATCTTAACTATTTACTTTAATACTCTCAAGCTAGCAATTTATAATATAGCCTACTGTTAGTAAACAGTGGTGCAAAAGCATTAATGATTTATATTTTTAAAAAAAAGTAGAGCATGAATATATATTGAGGCCTATAAATAATAAATATGAAAAAAAATGGCTTAGCTCTTTATTTGTCAGAACATTAAATATTATTTAAGAAATCTGGCCACTAATCTATTATTTACATGTACATTTGGTCACAGATTTATTACTTTGCCACTTATTGATTGATCAAAATTGTTGAGTATTTTTATATTTAACCTCCTGTATTGATTTCTTTGGGTGTAGCACCCTAAAATTTTCATTTTTATATTCCAATTTATTAGGTAACTTCATATTAAAAATACATTACAAAAATTTTAGCCAAAACCACTCGTGCGCAAGAGCAGTGAAATCTTTGATTAATGAACATATACACCATATTGTTATATTTGGGTACATTTGACCTGTGTGTTATTATTATTATTATTATGTACCATACTATTTACAAATTAGTGAAATTGAATCAGAATTGTCTGATACATTTAAAAAAACCCACCTATGTATGTTATATAAAGTAGTCCAACCCTTAATTGGTATAGCCTCGCTATATATATTTAAACACTGCATCTTATGACTCGTTTGGGTTATACTCTCCTGCTGTATTTAAAAGCACAAACTTAAGGAAAATTGTCTTCTACCTTTTATGCACTAGATTATTACTTGTTTTGAGAAATATAATAAAACAATTCTTAGTGCTGGAGCCAGACATTTTGAAAATAGCCTTTAACTTTAAGATGGTAGTTTTTACTAACTCTATCCCAAATCTTGCTGTTTCTAGGATTTTTTTTTAGCTTACTTGGGAAAAAAATCACTCTTAATCTTGTTGTTTAAAGAATATTGACTGATTATGCATTATGTTAATAAGTTATATTGAGTTACAATACACTAACTGAATAGTTTAGGTAAATAATAGTAAAAAAATCACTTGTTGTGATCTAGCATTATCATGCACTGCCAAGCAACCAAACCTTTTCCCTGTAAACTCCTGTCAACACTGACGAAAGCATGTGTTGTGAGATTTCTAAATTAGATCCTTGCAGGCTGTTTTGCTTGTGGTGATGTTATAGCTTGCTATTTTTAGGAATATATGTGTATACATAAATTATTACTATATACCTTATCCATAAGTTTATTTTAATTAAATCAAAACTGTCCGACACCTTAGCTTAGTCGGTAGCTGATGTGCCTACTGAGCTAAGAGTCCCGGGCTCAATTCCCGGCATGGCCAAAATAGGTTATGGCGAAATGTGGGTTTCCCCTTTAACAGTGATGAATTAATGGCCGGGGGCTAGATGTTGTGTTTGTTATAGATTTAAGTTAGTTTAGAAGTTGTGTTCTGATACAATCAATCATTCAGGAAGTGCACATTAAATACCTCAAATAAATGAAAAAAATATATAAACATTCAAGACTCTTATGAACAAATGTATTTTTATGTATTTATTTTCTTTTTATGTGTAAGTGGCCATTTGCATCGTGCATCAAGATCAGCTAGAAATATTTATATTATGTATAATCTTTTTTAAATTGCTCCCAAAATTTATGATCCCCATAAGTACACATAGAGACAACATGCTAAAATAATCAGTTTTTTTTCTTTTTTTCAAAATTAGGAACAAATAAATATTTTTGTTAAAATCTCGAGGACTCCATGGGTCGAATGTTACTCAAATATTGAATCCCTGAATATTTTTCTTGACACTAATTCTTCATTCGCTACTATAGTCCTTCCTTCATTAATTTTTTCGCTGATTCTTTTTAAATTCCATAATACTAATCCATTGTATTTTCTAGGAGAATTAATTGTGTATATTTACATTATTTAAATATATTACTTTAGCGATCAGATGAGAAGTGCAGAATCGACCATCAGTACTAATTTTAAAGATATCCAGACAAATACCAAACTTGAATGTAGTTCCATTAAATTAAATTAAGAGAATTTGATTAAAATATTATATTTAGTTATACATTCATAATCATATCAATCATTTGCAGTAGGTGCCGTAACATCATTTATTAACATAGTATTGAGAGTAAATTATTGCCTTCATATTAAACTTCTCAAACATCTTTGTTTTGGGAAATTTGCATAAATATGCTTCATGTTTAGAGAACTTAAACTGCTTCTAAATAGGTTAAGAACAGAACCAATGCTAGGAAAGTTCCTGAAAATAGTGAAGATATTAAAGTCCACGTTCAATATCTAGAACATAAACTTTTCCAAGTTCTCTCAAAATAATATTAACTTAATTAGTTAAAGTTAAGTTATTCTGATAAATACTTGTACAATTCCCTACTTGCTTCTTATGTTTTTTCAACCCTATTAGTGACCCCAAACAGATGGGTGGTGGGTGAGCTGTCCAAGCTATATGTGCATATGTATAATTTTTCACAACTACTTTTATTTTTATTCATTTTACAGTACTAGCTACAAAGTATAGTAATAAATTTCAATAAAACAATAACTATCAACATAGAATAAAGAAAATTAAAATATGTATGATTCACAATATGTTTCAACGATAGGGTTGTCAAAATATCATGCTTTTTGGCTAAAGTTAAGAAAGATCTAATGCATCTCTGTTAACTATACAATTCAAATTTGAATTTTATTCTTTAATATATAAATTCCTACACAAATATAAAAATAAGCACTAAAATATGGTCTTAGAAAAATTAATAATGCACACAATCAACTGAAATAATATTAATCTGTCATATATGAATACATAAAAAAAAAAAAGTGCAAATGTGTGCAAAACACGTGCCTTAAATCTTACACTTAGACCCCATACTAATTTAAAATACAAATCAAAATATTTTAAGTTTCTTTTTGAATACCTACTTGACAAAGTTTGTGCAAATTATCTATTGTAATTATTATGTAACCCACTTCCGTAGCCTCATAGTCTAACACGCTACTCTCACAGTAGACTGGACTGCCGGTGACGAGAAGTCGAGGTTCGAATCTCACTCGAGTGTACTGAGGTTTTTTCTTTCCAAAAATGGTTTTCCACTCTCCCTCTTTGCAAATGCAGGTAGACTTCCTATAAATATAACCTTTCTAGTCTATAAAACCTTTAGTGTAACAGCACATCAGTGTATGACCCAAACAGGTAGTAAGATGTGTTGCTAAAAAAAAATTATTATGTAGAATTATTTTGCCTTCAGCTTGTAAATTAAATATGTAATTTATTTGATGAATTAGTTCTTGCATGGTCAATTTCTTCTTACCAATGTCTTATTTAATGGCACTATTTTTTATTCTGGATCTCATGCGTGTTAATTTGAAACTAAATCTCTTTTATTAAATAAATAATTAAATATGAAAATTTAATTTGGTCATGGATACAGTCACTACTTGATACATCTTTCACTTAGATTAAATATAGTTGGAAAATGACACATAGGTTCGATTCCTTTGACAGGTGTAATTTTTCAACTGGATTTTATTTAATTGAAAGATGTACCCAATGATGGCTATATCTGTAACCAAAGCTAATTTCCATCTTTGTATATATGTTGCTCACCTGGCACAATTAAATCTGGTAGGTACATGTGTCAGCATAAAGCTAAGCCCAAGATGCTTGGGGCTGTGATTCAATAATAGCTCTAGGAGCAAATTAATTCCACAGCCATTACAGACTAACTTAAACTATGAATGAAGAATGATCCTTATCAGGGGATGATTCCTGGGCAGTTAAGTGGTAAGATTATTGGCACGTAAACCAAACCCCGGGTTCAATGCACATGTCCTGGTGTCATTTTTCAATTAGATTTAATTCACTTCAAAAAATTTCTAATATTGTCAATTATGTTTGTAGTTCAAGATTTAATTTAGTTCCATATGCGCTAATTTAATTTCTTCCTTTCAGATTTCATCATTATGTTTATTACTGTAAGTAAGCTTGTTGAAAATTGTAATTTAAATTGTAAACTTATCCTCCTCCTCTCTCTTCATCCAACAACATTCACCATTACCCCTTTTGTATCGTTCCCAATAAAGAGTGAGCTTATGATACTTGTGATTACCCAACATTTCTTTGTGGTTGTATTTAGGTGGAGCCGAGCCATGTGTGACAGTGTGGAAGACCTCCTGACGCTCCACTATGGCAAGCACCACTCCACCCTTGCAGACGAAGTGAGGTCCTGGTTTCTGGCTGAATCCCATGCTGATGTCACCCTCATTTGTGATGGTGCTCTTCCCCTGCACGCCCACCAGCTAATACTGGCTTCTGTCAGTCCACTTGTCCGACACATCTTGCAGGAGATGCCACCTCAAGGGGAGTGCGGGGCTACCATCCATTTGCCAGGAGTTGAGGCACATCATATGAGACACTTACTAGACTTTCTATACACAGGACAGGTGTTTGTTCAGGTGAAACATTAATTTTTACTCTTTAAGAGAGATCAAGGTATTACCTGTTTTTTTAATTTTCTCTTGACCTCTTGGAAAGTAAAGTATTGTGATTAGAAAAAAACCCCATCTAACCCGGGATTTTGATAAATGTCAACGTTTCATGACCCCCTGAAACCAAAAGGGTGGTATTCACAATACCATCTTTCTGTATCTCGGCCTTCTAGAGCATAGACCATTTTACCGATTAGGTTGAAACCTATTATCTAGGGTTCTCATAGGTTTCTCCCGAAGGGGATTTTGGAATTAGATATTTTACCCTAAAACTAAGTATTGTTTACTGAAAGGCAAAAAAGATAAAAACTTGATTTTTTATAAATCCACTCTAACAATTTTTATTAAACTTTGTATCCAGGTATTGCTTAACATTACAAACAAAATGGTGAATCTTATCTTCCTATGAAGATTCCAATTTTCATGATCATATCTCAACAATTTGAAATAGAAAATAACTTTTCATTTTAAAGTTGTAGTACTATTCAAAATTAAAATATTTTGCTTCGACTATACTTTTATAAAACCAATAGTTTGAGCTACAAACAAATATTATGGCGCTCTTTGACAATTTAAATTGATGTTATACTCTCTAGTGGACAAAGATGTTCCTCTTTTTTCCATTATATTATTGTATTAATGCTCTTTGTTGGAGTGGTTTCTGAAACAATTCATGTTATTTCATTTCACAAATCATTCCAATTTTCCCATAAATGTGTCTTTAAGTCAAAAGAGAGAAAGTTTGTGCAGTGCAATGTACAATTTATTTATATTAGATTTAATGGGTGGTGCATGTACACAACATGATTCTAATTATATTTAAAAAAAGTAATATAATATTCATATCAGTGGTTACATAGTCTTAGGTGTCACTCTCGCAATTGACTCAATTACTTAGAACAGGGAGGCTGGAGTTTGAATACAAAACCTTAAATAAACCATATACCTACATTTGAGTGATTTCTCTTGTTGGATGGGGAACACAAACATTGGCCCACTTCTTGAGTATGGATTTTATTAAATAGTGAAAAAACTACTTTATTCAATTTATCTATTTATTTAAGGTATTTACTATTTAATGTGCACTTTCTGAGCTGACTGAATAAATCAGCACATGACTTGTAAACTAACAGCTAACAGTAGCAGTTCTCTAAAATAAATGAAAAAGAAAATTTAAATTTAAATTTAAATTAGTAATTCCAAGCCAAACACCCCATTTTCTGTTAGGCTAAATTAGATAGTGTACATTTTATACATTTTGTGGGCCTTGATTAAGATTTGAGTAGCTTACCTTAAAATACTTTTATTTTTATAATTACTAAACACATTATTCTGAAAATAGTGCCAGTTACCAGTTAACCGTGCCCCCACCACCAAATTAGCTAAAGTCGGTGCCACTGCTTTATATAATTTTATTAATATAATAGTTAAATTATGTAAATGATAAAATATTAGTTTTATTACATTACTAAGCTACATTGTTCTGAGCTTTCCAATGTTAAGTCTTTAAAACAGGTGACCTGGCGGTCTAGGGGTAAGGTGTCAGACTTCTATGCTGGCGGCCGGGGTTCAATCCCCGGTCCCGGCATAGATTTATCTGATTACCAAACCTTTCCTTCACCTCTGACAAGACATCTTGTGAATGTGGGGAATGCCAGGCCTCCACCGTGGTTCGGATTCCACGTTAAACTGTAGGTCCTTCATTTCATCTCACAATCACCCTACTATTAACACATTAGCGTAAGTGCGTATAACCCGAACGGGTAGTAAGACGCGGTGCTAATAATAATAATAATAATAATAATAATAATAATAATCTTTAAAATAACCTGGGTCAGTAAAAATAAAATTCATTTCCAGCATGTGCAACTCTGCTGCTGCAAGACTTGAGGCTGTAAAAATGAAATTTTTGGATGACTGGGACAAAGCTGGGATCTTCTCAAAATTACCCTATTGCCCACCCTCCCTGATTCCTCCATCCTCTTTGGTTGGCCCTGTAAAGGTACAGTAACCCCATGGCTTCTTTGGGCTGAGTGACAGCTCACAGCTGACAACTGACGGCTTTGAAAAGTTATCAGACCAAATTATGTATCCCTACGCCAAACCATATAATCTGCAAAAACATGTGTTTAGCAGCTGTCACTTCTAACAGTAAAAATTTAGGTATATACCTAAATATTAACTGTCAGAAGTCAGCTGTGAGCTGTCAGTCAGCACCAAAGAAGCCACGGGTCTACTGTAGTCAGCCAACGACTAAGAAAATCTTAAGGCGTCTGGCCATGAACTGAAAATGTGTTTATTAATATTAGTAATCATAAAAATAAAAATATTTTAGTGTAAGCTACTCAAAACTCAATCAAGGCCCACGAAATTTATAAAATGTACACTATCTAATTTAGCCTAACTGAAAATGGGATGTTTGGCTTGAAATTACTAATTTAAATTTTCTTTTTCATTTATTTTAGAGAACTGCTACTGATTGGCATTATTAACATTCATTTTTTCTACTTTCAAGTTGAGTGAGCTCTTAGAGTTTCTGCAAAACTCAAAAGTGTCCATGAACTAACTCACAATTATTTTTTGAAATATTCACTAACAAACTATGTATATTTAAATAAAGAATTTTTTAATCTGGTTTTTCTTGATAGTAATTTTCTTTTTAAATTTCAGTCCAAGGACATCTCAGGGTTACAGGAACTCATTGAACTACTTCAAATTAAACCTGAATTTTGTCTTAACCATCAACAATATCACCACGAAAAGGGAAAATCAACCCTTATGCAAAATGATGTGATCAAGCAATCATTGTTCTCTGAAGAACTACTTGACTCAAGTAAAAATGCTAAAGTTTCTAACTATTCCCCTGCTTTATGGAAAGTGTCTTTTGGTACCCATTCTAGAAAATGTTTGGCCAGAGATAATGTTACAAAATCTAAGGACATTGAATGCCAAGAATTCACAGAAAATAGGAAAGAAAATATTCAAAATGAAGAATTTAGCAGTGTCAAGCAACATAATGTTAGTTGTAACTTTGAATGTGAATTGGGACGAACTGTATGCTCGAGCTGGATTGCTCACCAATCCAAAGAGGAGAGGAGGTCAAAAGAAGAAGAAGAAGGGGAAGAGTCTTTGGATGATGTAATTCATAATAGTTGTCTGCCACATGCAGACAAGAATTCCTTTAGTTCTGTATGCAATTCAAGGTTCGAGAGTGATCCCAAAAATGGGGATGGAATCAATTTCACCCATTTGTGCAATAGAGGGAACCAAATCTCTAAAATGAAAGGGGAGGATGCAGAAGAATGTGATGGAAATACAGAATCTTTGCACTTTATACCTGATATTATTCTTAGTAAGGAAGGGGAAAGGGTAGATAATAGTTTACAGGATGAAAAGGAAACTGAGGCTTTATCTATCAAGACTGAATCATGTGGAAGTTATTCTTCCGTACAGGAGATGACCATAGGTGATGATGTTGAGGACCAAGACATATCTAAAGCTAAAAACGAACAAGGTTTGTCACGTTAATGTGTTTTTATACTTGATTAAATATACAAAAAAATCTTAAGGTCTTTAAGAATAAAAGAGCATGTATGACTCCTTGTATGGATGTTGTGTAAATGAAGGGAGTATCAAGGATAAGAAGTGTGGAGAAAATTAGTGAGGATAGAATAAGTACGGAGTTGTTTTTTGAGCTATATGTACAGTTTCTTGCCTATCCCGTAAGGGAACAGAGTGATGGGTGACCTGGTGGTCTAGGGGTAAGGTGTCAGACTTCTATGCTGGCGGCCGGGGTTCAATCCTCGGTCCCGGCAAAGATTTATCTGATTACCAAACCCTTCCTTCACCTCTGACAAGACATCTTGTGAATGTGAGGAATGCCAGGCCTCCACCGTGGTTCGGATTCCACGTTAAACTGTAGGTCCTTCATTTCATCTCACAATCCCCCTACCATTACACATTAGCGTAAGTGTGTATAACGCGAACGGTTAGTAAGACGCGGTGCTAATAATAATAATATTAACAGAGTGATTAGGTATGTATGTGTTAAATATTAAATAATTCATTTTTTTATTTGCATGTCAAAAGTATTTACTTCAATAAGTGAAGCAACAATAATATTTTTTGCCTTGTTAACTTTGCCTTTACTAAGGTTAAATTTTTCTTCTATTGGCATTTAGTAACCTTGGTTTTTAATAATAATAATAATAATAATATTTAGCACCGCGTCTTACTACCCGTTCGGGTTATACGCTAACCTTGGTTTTTACCAAGGTTATATTTTCCTTTGCTTCAGCTTCACTAAAAAAAAGTCCTTACTCCTATTTGATGATGTTTCTCTTTTGTGGGACATGCATTTAGTTGGTTGACATAAACATCTCGATCCTTTTTTACTGTCTAAAAGTATCTGTTAACTTACTTCCTTGCCACCTATCATGTATATTACTTTGAACAAGTTTTTATTACTATTTTATTAATTTCTTTAAAACAATATGTATTATTCAACAAATAAACAAATTCTCTTTGGCATAACCTATTTTATTGATTTGTTATTTTTTAAATATATATGATTTGGATTCCCATACTGCTTTATAGCATCCTTAAACGTTATGGTTAGTTGTCATGAAGAACTCTAGTTGTCATTCAGCCTGGGCTCAGAATCATCTTTGCCCAGTAATCTTATTTCTCATTTCTTTACCTTTAATTATATAGGGTGTAAATCCTGTATCTATGTTCCTTTATACCGGCCTTGGTGGCATAGTTAGCTAATGTGCTAGTTGTGTTGAGCTAGACTGCTGAGGACAGATGAACTGGTTTTTTCTAGATGGTTTTACATGCAAATGTGGGTTTTCTTCCTCTAAATTCAACCTTCCCAATTTCTAATCCATTAGCATTATTAGTACTTAAGCCTATAACCTGAACGGGTAGTAAGATATGCTACTAAATAAATGAATATGTTCCTTTATCTTTGCCCCACTAGAGGTACAGCTGCAAACATTACTTCTCCAGCCAAGATTTTACATTGTTCATCAACATATTTATAAGTCATATTTATTGTCTGGTGGGGTCATTCTAACATTCCATTATTCATTGGGTAATGGTATTGTCTGATACCTATATATCTAAGATGCTTGCAGGTCTCGTTAATATAATGAGGTCAGGGCTCATTTGAGAGTGCATAAGATAGTTTTTCCTATTTGGTTTACCTCTCTCTCCACACAAATTTGGCTGCATTTTTATTTATAAATTCTACCCTCCACATCCTTATTTAATCAGTATAAGCATGTGGATAGCCTGGACAGATAGTAAAATGCAGTGTACCAAAAAAACTATCTTCCTTTCTTTTACTCTTCAACTTCTCTTATGCTCTTACTCTCCCATTCTCTCAAACACTATAAATAAAAATAAAGATATTATATATATGATAATTTCACAAAATTCCTTTCCCCCAATTATTCTTTTTCTGATATTTAGTCACTTAAGTTTAAAATTACCCGCTTCGGTGACTGCATGGTCTAAGGCAGGGGTCTTCAACCTTTTTTTTATATCCAAGGGCCAAAGTTTGTTTCTATTGTTGGTTTGGTTTCATTACTTTACCAATAGTATTAAGATTGAAAGTTTTTTTATGTACCAAATGTCTCGGAGGTGATGAGTAACATGATCACTCCCGACTGTCCGAACACACCCAAAATAGTACTCTTTCCCTTTTCTACTAGAGTAATCATTTGCTGGTTCAAGGTATACATTTGTACAAAAACGTAATATTTTTCCTTACATGTAAATCAAACATAGTTTATAAAATAACTTGAAATACATATTCATTTTATTATTTAACTATGTAAAATATATATAGCTCTATTTGTCATTTTTTCTCTTGAAATAATGTTTTTTTCATGAGTCGGCAAACCACAAAAAATGTTATGGCGAGCCACGAGCTGAAGACCCTGGTCTAAGGTGTCACTTTCACAGTAGACTAAACTGCCAATAATGAGGAGATTAAGGTTCAAATCTCGGTTGGGTGTGATGAGGGTGGTTTTTCTATAATGGTTTTCCATTCTTCCTTCACACAAATGTGGGTACATTTAATATAAATATAACCTTCCTTACCCTTAAAACCATAATTAGTGCATAGGCGTATTATTCAAATAGGTATAAAGACACAGTGCTTAAAAAAAGTTTTAAACCAAAACAACATTTATCCTTATAATTTATCAATTAATTAACTAATGTTAGCACTAATACTGAAACCTATAAATAATTATTTTATTTACAATAAACCCTTGTCATATTTACTCTTTTCTGTAGTTGTGTTTCGTGAATCTTCAACAGCTTCTCAAAGCAGTAAAATGATCTCATCCCGACGACGTCGAAGCTCTTTAAATCCTGTAAATTTGTCTATGACCAACTCCTGTAAAAGAAGAAGACATTCGGCTTCCTACAATATAACAGACTCTGATAGAGAAGCTCTAGACAGTGTTAATGATTCTTCTAGTTTGGAAAATGGTTCAAAGGTTTGTGTTAAGGAATATCAAAAATATGGATATTTTTAATTTGATTAATTCTATTTTAAATGTTTATTTACCTTTTGGCTTGCAGTATATTTAGTGAGCCGTAATTTTTTTAAATCTTGTATTATAGCTTAACTCTATGCCACACAATGTTATGTTTAGATCTATAGCATTAATCAATTTGGCTATGTTGATCACAAGCCATAGAATTTTTTTTTCTCTCTCTCTTCAAGGTTCCTATGCTCATAAATTCCTTTTCTACCTAGTCAAAAATTAAAACTTAGCCACTCTAGGATTTGAAACCTATACAAAGTCTTGTGGCTAGATTACCTCTTAAAATATTCCTAAATCTTCAATGCACTTTGACTTTGCCAAGTCAATATATAAATTCTATTTTTCAAAGTATAGTTGAACACGTAACTATGTTCCCAATATCCAACAAAACTTTATTATGTTTCTTAAAAAAGTATTTATAATGGATATTCTCCTTTTATTATTTAAAGAACTAATTAAAAAAACACTCCCAATAAGCTCAAGCATCCTAGTTTAGTGTGTCCTCAACACTTTTCTTCACAATATTTATGTACCCATAATCTGACAACACTTAAAATAAAATCCAAATTTTTTTTTCAATTTATCTTGTCATAACAGTGTTTATTGAAATAATTTAAAGTAAAACTAAATTCTTTTATTATCTTTTTATGTTCTATTTTACTTTTTTTGACTTAATATTTTGGCTAGGATATATCAACAGAACATTTGTTCCTTGGGAAACATTCTCGACTGTGTTATCCCTTCCCATGAATGTGGTTGTATCCCAATTATTTGAGGCTTGAGTGAAAAAGTGGATTATTTAATTTTATGAGTGGCTATATCCCACCTTGAATCTGCAGATCTTTGATCATGCTGTGTTTCCCGTAGAGGTATACCTGGGGCTTTATATCAATTGAAGTGTTGAGATGAGGAGTTATTTTTACACGTGTTGATTGTTCTTCGAGCACCTCTCTTGTCTAGTGGTTTTAGTTCTTGGATACAGATCCTGAGGTCCTGTGCTTATTTCCCGGTGCTGTCAGGTTTTTCTGATAAGCATTGGGTTTGGAACAGGCTAAACTTGGCCTCCTGAGGAGAATTGAGGAATTTTTTGAATAAAGAAGGAGTTTACGGTATGGAAAACAGATTAACGGCCTGGTTGGGTGGACCACATGACACCCTCTATCTGTAAATATTGGCACACTCTTTGCCAACATGGGGTGGTCGCTCGATTGGTATAGCTTGCTCGCGGACTGACACCATGGAGTTTTTTTTCCTTCACTCATCACGTAAATATATGAGTTAAGTCAGAGGAAGATGGTTTGAGTGAGGCTACATTAATAGTAGTGACGAAAGTTTTAGGAGGATCACACATCCAATCCTAGACCCGTCACTTAGCTAACTATAGAGAGAAAAAATAACGTAGAAAATATTATTATTCGCATATGTACCATTCTAACAAATATAATTCATTTTATAAAAGTGGCAAACATAAAAAAAAAGTTTAGTTATAAAATAATGATATTATTAATAGAAAAGGGTTCAAAATAAATGAATAAATTCTAAACACCAACTGTGCATTATATTTAATCCTTTACCTTTCATTTTTATAAATAGTCTTTGAGAGGAGCTGGCCTTTGACCAGTTCATTTTTAATAGTGTACCTCATTGTGTTCTTACTGTACCTCTTCTCCACCCATAGTACTCATTTTACAATACTGTGTGTCTCTTTTAATTGTGAACAATTTATTAAAAATTCTAACTATTCTATCAATTTATATTTAATTTGTGCTTTCAAATTTGAAACTGGGAGCTATTTTGTTATTACTCATATTACTACTTAATAACCTTCTAAAATACTCAGCACATATGTGTCATTAGTTTACTAAAAATCACAAGAAAGGTAGTTGATTATATCTGTTTTCCTAAAGTATTTGTATTCTGCCCATAATGTTTATTTATGCATACACATACAAATCATAATACATGCCATACACTATATTAAATCTTGTCACGAGGAAATCTTAGTAATTTTTATTAAATATTTCATGGCAGCTATGAACCAACCTTATTTTAATGTGTGTATCTGTTATTAATTATTTTACAATGTATTAGTTTTTAAAATCATTAATTTTTTTTTTCTTTGCTATCTACAGGATTCAAATGATAAGGAAATGCTTGTGTTACAACATTCAAATACTGTTGAAGATTTAAGTAATAAAGACAATGAATCATTCCACCATGAAATCGAAAAAACCTCTATGAAACCATTCCAAGACTCTTCACATTTCCACCATCATATTAGGGGAAAACGGAAATCTCTCTCCCTTGAAATTCATTTAGACTCTGATACAAATTTTCAAGACGATGGCAACAAAATTGAGGATGGTGCTTTGATGCAGTCGTCACCAGAAAATTATGTAGTAACTCCTCACAGAAAACGTCGACCTGGCTTTCATAATTCTCCCTCCCAAAATCCACCATTTGTGCCTTTATGTGCACCATATAGTGATAAAATGTCACAAATTTCACACCGAAGTGTTGTTCAAAGTTCCCTAAGACAAATTGCCCACCCAGTGTCTTCTTCAGCTCCACCTTTTCTTGACAGAGCATTGTCGTCTTCACCAATTACTTCACTTCCACCCAATCAAGAGCTTCCGATATCACCTCGGTCAAAAATGAAGGATATTAAATATGAATGTGTTAGTGCAGAGAGTGGTTCTCAGATATCAGATTATTTGCATAGATGTAGTGGTGACATCCCATGGAGCAAGTGGGCTCTTTGTCATACACAAGCATCAGCGAGTTCAGAGAATCCTTCCAGCTTAGAACCTTCCCCTCATAAAACACACATCAAAACTGAAGTTCCTGCTAACACGAGCTCAAGTAATCCATCAAAGTCGTCTTTAAAAACTCTTCCAGTTAGAGAATATCGATGTGAATACTGCGGTAAACAATTCGGTATGAGTTGGAATTTAAAGACTCATCTTCGTGTTCATACAGGTGAAAAACCTTTTGCTTGTCGTTTATGTGTGGCAATGTTCAAACAAAAAGCCCATTTATTGAAACATTTATGTTCAGTGCATCGTAATGTGATTCACGATGGCAGAGAAGGGAGGTTCAATTGTTGCTTTTGTCAATTAGCATTTGAAACATTACAAGAATTGATTAGACATTTATCTGGGCCTCATAATAATTTACTTCTAAGTAAAACTTTACCAGAGTAACAACTTCCATATGATATTAAAATATATGTTTTAGAATATTATGTGAAATCGTCATTGTAAGGTTTGTTTGTAACTAAATAGCTTCATAGCTTCATAGGTACAATTGGATATTCTGAAATTTATTGTAGTAAATATGTTGACTTGATTTGTACTTCCATCCAACTAAAGTTGGTAACACTATGTGATTTGTTATATAGCTATGGTTATTAAAATTGTGGAAGAGAGTTTAAAATCATAAGTTCCATACTAAAATGTATTTTAGATAAAATTTCTATTGTTCATAAACATTTATTTGTACATGTTTCTATCACTTTTGATAGCATCACTTTTAATGTAAATACACTATTTTTACATTTTTCAGCTTTAATAATAATTTTGTTGGTTTTAACATTGTATTTTTAAATGTACAACTGCACATGAAACTCACTAACTAAAGTATGGAATTAAAAAAATATATATATAAACATACATGTCTATTTTTATAATATTTAACATTTGGATTTCTTTAATAATCTCTAAAGAACCAACTTATATATGTTTGTCTAAAATGATATAAAATTAAAATATATACAAAATTTTGAAAATATACCTAGGCAAAGATTAAAAATCGATATTTTTTTTGTATTTCACACCACTCCAGTTAGGCCTATCTGTTTTTAATCATTAAAAAAAAGGCTTTGATCATTTCTTCTGCATGTACACACTGATGGTCATTTTTCACAATAACAATTGTTTTTTTGTAAACTTCTAACTTGCTTCTTGTACATATATAGTTTTGTGTTTTTATGTATGTATGGGTGCATGTCTGTGTGTGTTCTTTGGTTTACAGCTATTTATGCCTAATGTCTCTTTATGGTATTTATAAATTAATATTAATTTAATTTAAAATTTAAAATACAGCAATTGTATTTGTAGTCTTGCTATAGTCAAAACTTCAGACATGCTGGTGCTTTCTTTAGCTTCTTTGTGGTTCTTCAGAAGAGTTATGTTTAAATCCCAGTTGTAGACTTCAAGGGGAGATTTTACAGACAAAATAAGTTTGGTTACTATTCCTCTCTAAGGGCCAGTTTTATAGTTAGATTTAGTGTGCCTCGATATTAAACAAGACAACACTTACCTAGACCAGAATGGGGTCAGTTTCATATGCGAAACTGGCCCATTACACATGCGTTAAAGGTAGATGTCATCTGGTATTTTGTATCGGACCACACTAATTGTCTCAAAAACACTCATTATATACACATTTGATTAATTTTAGCCAAACAATCAATTTTTACCAAACCTACTTCACTTAAATCACAACTCTGCCATACAATTTTCGGTACTTCAATCAATATAAAACTGAAGGCAACTTCGAAACAAAAATACTGATATAAATGATAAACATGCTACTAATATTTTTTATTAATAGTTCCAACATGAAGTATTCTTCCATTTTTTTTTCTCGTCAAATTCTTAATCAGCTGAATTTTGAATTTCAACACATTTTCTGGTGCTATTACATAAGCCATTAATTTTTCTTATCATATTATTGATGAATAAAATGGGTCAATATTATGAGGGAAGATGTCACCGAGAATAGAATTGTGAAGTAATTTATAACAATTTTTTAATCCTAAATTTGGTTTAATTATACATACTATATTAATGCCTATATCTGTTAACAAGAATGCAATATGACATGTATCAGATTGTATTATTTAAACCCTATTTGAGCTATTGTGAACATTTATTGCCAATTACATCATTGAAAATCACGGACATTTACTTTCCTTTAGTTTAATCAGGGTGTCCAGCGACCTGGAAAACCTGGAAAACAGGGAATTGTAAGGGAATTTGCTTGGTCAGGGAAAATTCAGGGAATTTTATTAAATTTCTGGAAATTTTATATTTCGTCTATATAAAGCCTCATATTTTGATTCACAGTAGTCAAAATAACACTTTTCTTCCAGTTAATACCTAGCTGTAATCACTTTCACACCATTGTCCATGTTGAGCAGACTTATATCACTTCTCAAGGTCAACAAGTGAGTTTTGTGTCTTTCCACCCTTCTGCCACGTGTCTTTAGCCAAAGTTGAGTCATGGATATTCATATGTACAAAATTTGACTAGGCCTACATTTTAATTAGAAGGAACTAAGAATGACTGTCCCACAACTATTTTAAATCTTTCTTGCTTGAGGCAATCTCTTAATGGCTCAATACAATTTTACTGAAATCTATTTTTAACCTAAAATAGTTCATTTCCTCGGAGGCAGAAATTATTTAATCCCTTTATTGAGTGATACAACTTCAGAATGTGTATGTATCTAGAAAAAAAACACGCTATTTAATCTGTGATCTTAGAAAATTATTTTCGTAATATACATAATATCGATAAATAATGGTCTGGAAAAAAGTAAATTGGATCTGGAAAACCTGGAAAAGTCAGGGAATTTAAAAATATAGTTTGGCTGGACACTCTGTTAATGAACACTCTTATAGTCCAATGTTTACAGAAATAATATAAAAATTAATATTCTAATTATCTTTGTAAAAATTTTTCAAACAAAAATTAACTAGTTTTAAAATATACTTTAAAAAACCTTAGAGACAAAAATTAATGTGCAGTGTTGGTCCTTATGATAATAGTTGCTTATGGTAATGTACCCAAATTTTGGAATAAGGCAAGTTTGTTGTTAAAGCTCTGGTTTAGTTGCATGGGTTTAATACTAGCTTTGGACTTTTAGCCTTTGTGGTTATGCAAACTTTTATTTTTCAATGAGACATTTAGGTGTGCTTGGTTAATTTTTTATTCTCTTTTTCATTGTTTGTTTTTGTAACTTTGCTAGGATACTTGTGCAATATAACTTTTCACCATTGTTTACTCATCATCATAAACTGTTTCCATTCTGTAGCTGGGTCAGTTTACCTAAATGCCTTCATCTCCCTCCTTTATATTCTTCCTTTAGCACATTCGCTGCTATCTGCTCATTCCATACCATTGTTTATTAATTGTGGTAAATTAAGAAGCATTAATGTGTATCAAATAAATCAGTACTACACACATATAATAGCATAAAATAAATATATTAATAGTTAATATTTATTGGTTTTTGAGGGATGGATAGACAAGTGTTAAACATTTCCATTTATAAACGCCTGTGTATTTTAGAATGTTTGTTTGATTGGAAAAAAGAAGTTATTCAAGGCTTAGCCCTACATACCTATTTTATACAAACTTAACTAGTTTTAGCATAAATTAATTTCATTTAAAGTGTCTTTTTCTTTCCTTTAAAATCATGTAAGATGTTTGTGTTATTAATAAATTTAATTTATTTTGTATGTGCATGGATTTCTCAGGGAGAAAAGTTAAAGTTGTATGTAAGGTATGTAAATAAGAAGTAATAAAAAAGAGTTGTATTCAAATATATAATGAATATTCTCATTATTTAGGGTGAACAAAGAGTTTGGGTAGTGATCTTAGTGGGTAATCAAAGGACACACACCATGCATGTGAGTAGGGATGGGTGCATATTAGACTTACACCAAAATCTGGGTCAGATCATCTGGTGATGCATACCATGTTTTGTGGGATAATAGTTCACTAGCAGATTCAATTCGAAGGAAATTAATTATTCAACTCATATTTATTAAACATTCCCCAAATAATTATACCAAAACATGTACACAATCATTTAGAGCCACACAAGAATTCTAGTGTATTATCTTATATTGATGAAAACTATAATATATCACTTCTAACTGGCAGAGTTAGTTGTTTAACTAAACACATCACTGGTATTTTTGTCACACTCTAAATAATTTTATTACACATTTGACTCACTAAACAATGATAAATCAAACAAAGGTTGGTACACAACAATTTTATTTTTAGTAAAATCTGGAAGAAAAGTTGCTTTCTTGTTCTTTTCATGAAAATAAATTGTTCAATTATTTAAGTTAAATGTGTAAGCCAGATAATATATTTTTAGGAATCTTAAAATAAAATTCGAAGTTATGGCCATGAAGAATAGTTCTTGTTTTTGTGATGTTATCATTGACTAAATATCTCCTATATTGTTTTGTTCTCATAGTTTCCTTTTTACTGTACCACTAGTGATTCGGACAAAGCACCTGAAATTAACTTATTTGGCATCTTCTGTCAACACCAGGAAGACTTGAAAAGAATATTATTACTTAGCAGGATTAAGGGTATTTTTATTACCTAAAATTATTTTTAATAAGACTGCGCTTATCACAGTCAAGTGTAAGAAGAATAAATGTTTGGCTAAAACTTGTTTTGTTAAATTGTTTTGTCAATTTAAGTAGACTGAATATCCTAAAGCAGTGGTTCTCAAACTTTTTTTTTTCGTGTACCACTCATGTGTATTACAGATCAGTCGCATACCAATGAACTATTAAAAATTTCATTTTGACAGAGTTATGTCTCAGAATGATAAAGCAGTAAAACATTCCAACTGTTTTTGAAAGTATCTGTTATTTATTTATAAAAATGATGTTACAATATTCGAGTCTAAAAATTCAGTGAGAAGGATGATGCTATGTGCTTGAAACAAACGAGGATATGTCTGGTTCAATCATACTTAATTTTAAGTCTAAATTTATGTCAAGATTCAGTTAATACAAAATTTATTTTTTACTATCACTACAAGCATTGTAAATGGACTATCTCTGGTTAGTTTGTTATTTGGGATCAGAATATTAACACAGTATCATCAATGATTGGTTGTCTGGTATATTTATTATTTTATTCAATGGTTAATCTGTCTTAATTCCTATTGGTTGAGATTACATCTTACGACATTTCATTGTAGATAGGCTATTTTGTATCAAGTGAAAGCGTAATTACGAGTATGCTTGTGATTGCATAGTTGCGAGTCTGAATAGCGGGTGTGTTGGTTGTATACAAGCCATTAGTGTTGCTATAACAAATAAGTTCCTCAAATTGAGGGGAAAATGTTAGTATTGTCGTGTATGCTTGTGTACCACAGTTTGAGAACCACTGCCCTAGAGGAATCAATACTCAAATGTTATGGCAGCAGCCATTGGTGATAGGTTAAACCATTATTGCATCACACAATACAAAGATGACCGTATCTTATTTGCCCTAAGAAGAACCTCTTTGAGGCTATTAAAACATGAGTTTTATGGTCACAATTCACACCAGTATGATTGAAATCCACTTATAAACGGGAAAGTCTGATATTATACACAGAAATTTAAAAATATCACCAGAATTTCCAGAAAATTTTGCAATAATTTCCAAACTATGAAGTGTAAGAGAGTAACATAGTGTGAATCATTTTGTTTAGTTTCAAATTAATGTAATTTTGCAAAGAGTGGTGATATTTGTCTTTTTTGTAAGGTCACTAACATTTTTAAACATAACAAAAAATACCAATGTTAGCTTAAAGCATTAACAAATTTTAAACTAATGTGAAGGATAATACCTTAACACATATACAAATTATCTTTACAGGACATAAAACAACTTTTTATAATTTCAAAAGGAGTTTCATTATGTAGCCATTCCAATCACAAACAATTTTTATCTGAAAAGATCTCAAACTTTAAAACTAATAGTTTTTCAAATGAAACCTTAATATGCATTTTATATACCATACTCAACATATAAGAAAGAAACAAACAATACACTTGGCTTTTTTCTTTGTATTAATACTAAATTCAATTTGATACATAGCCTGACTTAACATTTAAAAATTACAAAAATGCATTTAAGCACGTTAAATACTCAATGTGTTAGATGTACATTTTAATATAGCTAATAATTATAAAACCTTACATCTTATTTTATCTGTATACTTATGTAGTAAGTTAATAGCTTATAGAAATGTAATTTATATGTGTTAAATTTGTTTAACAGGTTAAATAATCTTTCATCAAGAAAAATGTTAGTACATTTCTTCTTAAATATTCTCCCAAACCTTTTCCCTCTAGTTTAAGTGGTTAATACCATTGTCTTTACTGATAGGAAAAGCTCATTACTAATTTGTTTGGCTAGCTTGCTCAACTTTAACCCAGAATGTTGAGATGCAGTTCAAAGCCGAATACACCATGGGAAGTTTTATACATTGTAATTTTCACTGTGGTTC
This sequence comes from Timema poppense, assembly GCA_902141375.1. Taxonomy (NCBI): domain Eukaryota; kingdom Metazoa; phylum Arthropoda; class Insecta; order Phasmatodea; family Timematidae; genus Timema; species Timema poppense. The sequence goes on from CABFOV010000951.1 coordinate 100,685, forward strand.
ACCCTATGATCTTAAGTGAATGTAATTTCAGTTCCTTAAAAATTTAACATCCTTATCCTGTACAATACATTAGTCCAAGGCTCAGTAAGCCCACAAGGGAAATAAACGCAAAATACTTTAAAAAACTTGTGTAATATGCCCCAAAACAAAGGTGTTTGCCAAAGTCATGTTTAAGAATTGATAAAAAAATAAACTAAAACAGCCATTCCTTCTGGTAGTGAAGTAACTCTGTTATTATATGTAAATGCTTAATACTAATACAGGCATTCTTCTACTTTTGCACATATTATGTTCTAGAAAACATCTTAAGTGTTAACAAGTTAGTTTTTTTTTTGGTTCCCATTGAGCTGAAAAATATAAATCTATGTTGATATGAAATTAGAATTTTTACACAATTATCTAAAACATTAAAAACATACATTAAACATTAACTACAAACAATACAAAATAATTTTATGAATTTTGTTTTCTCGGTTGTATTAAGTTTATTAGATTTATGTTTCTTATCAATATTATTAACTCCTTCAACATTTTTTTCAACTCATTATTATAAAATATTTTTAATAAAGGTAAAATGCAATCTCAATTAACTTAGCTCTCCTTATCTGAGCTTTCGTGTTAAGTGAGGTAGCTATATTTAGCTCACTGTAGTCTCCAACATGCATTATGATTCATAGCTTGAGTTGGCTGCTTTAACACTTGCAAACACATAAACAGCATAGTTAAACCTGCACAGTATACAAATTCGTGGTGTAAAAATCATTTCAATTTTCAACAATTATGGGTGGGTTAAATAAAGGAAATTGTATCTTAGATACCTAATTGTAGGCTTTAGAAAGATTGGATAATAGGAGACAATAAAGAACTAGGTTTTTGTTCACCACTTCTTACTACCCTTTAGAACTATCTGTATATTAACACTAATGTGATAGGGTTGAATAAAGTAAAATGTATTCTAGAAAGTGTTAACTGCACTTGCATGAATGGAAACTAGGAAACCATTAAGGGAAAAATCTCCCTAAGTACATTCAGTCAAGATTCACTCCCTGACTTTACCATAACCAGAAATCCATTTTATAAAGAAAAATATCTATGACTCAACAACAGGTAGGGGTCTAAATAAAGTTGATTTAATATTGCAGCCCGGCACATCGAAATGAACCCTTCCTTTTGTCCTAGCTTATCACTATTCGATGTAGTCTTGGTTCACAACACATTGAATATTCGACTTAAGACATTGCTGTATAAGGGCACAGCCATCAAAACAAAAGGGCGTTATCTAATTCTCTCTTTGTTTTGTTGTGTATATTTATATACTTTTTATTCTTTCATCATCATCATAAAGAGTTTCAAGTCACTGGCCGGGTCTAATTGGAACATGAGCCTCTCCAACGCTTCTTCCCTCTCCCTACCACCTCTCCTTTCTCCTCTACTACACTCCCATCAGCCACCTGTCCCTTGGTCTTCCTGTTGGCTTTCTGCTCCCCACTTTAATATTCAACATCTACTTTTGTATCCTTACCTCCTCCATTCTCTTCATATGGCTCTACCATCTAAGTCATACCTTCTCCATCTTGTCCTTCACTGGCTCCTCTTTAAATATCCCTCTCATTTATCTTATTATCCATTCTTATCACTCCTATAGTACTTCTCTGAAGACTCGTTACTTTATATTATGTATATTACTTACTCTATGGTATAAGGAACTTAAAAGCTCATTGCCGCACTTGCAAAAGTACGCCAGCCATCCCTATCTTGAACTAGTTTTATACAGCTTTATTCTTGGTCATAGTATATAGCATTGAACTGGTGACTCCATCTATCAGCTTCAATATGATGTATTCAGACTGGCTAAAAGTTCATTGATAGATGGCATTGCAATAATTTATTGCATTGAAACATTGATTCACACCTGCGCCAGGGAATGTTCAGGCAAAAAGACACTCAATGCTCATGAAAGGGAATGAAAGAGTTAATGGTTTATTGTTTTAACTTTCTTTATGGAAAAAAATTAGATTAAAAAAAATTAATAAAAGAGGCTTAGCTATTTATTTCTTTTAGTGCTAGTATATTCTACCAATGATTTAAAGTTATCTAGCCTAGACAAACAATACAGGGACAAAATTTATAAACCACCTAAAATAGCCTGGAGAAATGCTAAGAAACACAAATGTCTCTCAACCTGTCTACAGCCTCCAGCACTCATAGTTTAAATTAAACCCTTGGCCAGTGCAGTGGAACTTTATGTTATGCAATGTTAATCTTAAAGACAAATTTTGTTTTAAATATTATTTATTTCAATTTGTAAAACAAATTTAGGGTCATTTTAACCATAATACCTCAAAACTTGCAGTAATTATAAGAAATGTTTAACATAATTTTGTTGTGAGATATTCATGTCATAATTTGATTGGGTCTTGAGGCCATAATCAGAGTCGGATATGATGGAAGCTAATGCCCACGCAAACAAAATGTCTTTAAAATTGTGGTGGAAATGAGCCAATAGTAAGACAAACACAAGTTGGCCTCCACTATGAAAATTATATTTCTGCCACTGAGCATAGATGGAGTCTTAAAAGAAATTGCCAATTTACTACACTATTATTTAATCTCATTTTTGATTGACACTTTAGCAGAGAGTTTAGTTAGTTGTTAGTTTTATAAAACCTCTTCTCTTCCAATATTTTATTTTGTTAATTTGAAGTGTATGACCTGACAGGTAGTAAGAATTGGTGATAAGAAAAAGTTAAAAGGGCTGATCTCCCTAACATAATATGATATTAATATTGTCAGAAAGTTTATGCGTAGCCAATATCTGTTTGGATCCTAAACTAAGTTATTTGTCAAACTAGTTTTAAATTGCTAGCATATTTAACAAGACGGCCAGGGCTGACCTCAGGGATTTGCAAACACCGTTGCACAGGGCCACACGATTTGCGGGCCCCCGCACTTTCTTAGGTGACAAAGGGGGGG
>CABFOV010000951.1:103737-129891 GCA_902141375.1 Timema poppense
GGGGGGGGGGGGGAAATTGAGGGTGGGAAATTTTTGCTTGCTACTTTGTATAGGTGATCTAGATAATATTTCCGGTGTAAAAACAAATAAAAACATAATTATTTGGTTTGATTAATTGAACGAGTGAAGCAAGTTCTTTGTTTTAACTCTACCGATTTGCATTTGTTTGTCTCTGATGGTGATGGATACGTCTCATGATATCTTTTGAATGCATTAACTGATTTAATTCAAACCTAGGTATGGTTGTTCTTTGTACCTCTACACAAATAAAGTTTGTTAGGGAAGAAGATCGAAAGAAAGGTTGGAAAGAAACCAACCCTTATATGTTTAAAAACACTAACTAGAGCATTAATTGTTACATGCATTTTCCTTTTAGGGCATTTCCTAATACCATAGATGGCTGAAATTTGATGTATACGTGCAAGCTACTGTAATAACATTAAACAAAATTTGTTTATTTATTTATTTTGTGAAGAAGATAACTGGGAGCCCCACTTGTGCTAAAGGCGGCCCTGAACACAGCATTAAAAATATTAATAAATTACATTTTTTCGTTGCTTTGTTATTTATGCTATCTGGTTTTGTTCTATTATATTTATTTTAATCTGTTATATTTCTTATTTTTATCTTTCTTTCTAACTTATTCTGGGTTTCTATAGATAACTCATTTAATTTCCAGAGACTAATTACTAATTTAGAGGCAACATACCTAAAGATACCTCTTTTTACTAAGCCCTCTATTGTTTTTACTTCTATAATATTAAACCTAAACAAGTACATCTAGGACAATTTAAATTATATCTTAAAAGGCCTTACAGATAACTAAAACCATGTCCAAGCTGATTGAAAAAAATACAAAAATGTACAATTTGTGTATATAAAACAATGTTAAAAATATATTCAGTATAAACAACTTATTTTAAAATTAAAAAAAAGAAAAATTAATATCCTGGGATATGTTTATGGCCTTAGTCTATTGGATATTTATCAATAACTAGAAACAAATTTCTTATTAAAAATGTTAAAATGGTTTACTCTATAAAATAGATAAATCCTTGTCCAAATCTCTTATTTAGATATATAAAATAAATATGTAATCAACTATTGAGAAATTGTAATTCTTCAGAATATATGTATTAAGAAATATTACTAGTTTGCGATACAGATTGTGCCTATGCCTTTTGATAAATATATTCTTCTCTCTGATGTACAAATAAACATGTATAAGGAAATTTAAAAAAAAAATTATATTTTTGTCAACATGATTAATTGAAGAGCTTGTTCCCAAAATCAGTTCAGTCCATTTTTTTTTAATTTACAGGAGAGCCAAAAAACGGTAGCAACCAAACTGCTTTGAATTTTTAATTTCTACTTGTTTCCCATTACTCCGAAGACTAAATGTATCTGTTTCGAACATTGTTACAAAATCTAACCAGTTCACATGTATCAGTATTGAGGATTAAATTTTTCACTCTAGCCTAAAACAAGTGAAGCCCATGGACTGACCTTGTTTTCAAACTTATCACCTAAATTATTATTAAGATAAAGTATGGAATCTTGACTCCAAATTTAGAATGTTCTTATTTGGGAATGAAGAATGTAATCTTTACCCACAAATCTAAAAAAATTGATTTATTTAAATAAATAACACATATTACATAATCTTGTTTCTGTGAAAACATAAAAAAAAGCAGCAAAGATCAGTTCTCATCATACACTTCAACATCACCTTCATCTACCTCACATGTAGCACTTAAAACATCTTTGTAGGAATTTTTTACTCTTAGGCATGTCTGAATCATCCATCTTGTGGGGTTAAACTCTCAAAATTAGTAAAGTCCACTTGTTTTAAGAGAACACAGCTTGTTTTCTAAATGTTTTATTTCCTTGCCTGAAGGAACAAGGTAATCACTACTCATTTTTGGAATTGATTCGTCCTCAATAATTCTGAACTGGTTTTGGGAACGAGCGCTTCATTTATGTTTATAACCTGAAAAGAGAGATGGTGATAAAAAAAATTCAAATACTTTTGATGTTTAAATGTCTATGTTTGGATATGTCTTACAGGAATTTCCAGTATATTACATTGGTGGTCATCATAAATGATCATATTTGTTAGTTTAAGTACTTTACATGTGTATTTTTCTTTTTTTAAATATATTAATATTTCATTTATTGATTCATGGACATTTACCTTAAGAAGTTATTAAAATGGTTGATTCGAGCTCCAGTGGATATGCGAGTGACATGGCATTATAATGAATATTACTTATATGATCTTGGATGTAACTGGATGCAAACTTAAATGTGCAAAACAAATTACAAAACTACACCACTGTCACAACATTAACAATGTCTAGTATAATGTTATGTAAATTTGACCATAAAACATCATGCTTTTTGTCTAGGTTTTGTTAAATAGTAAAATTAGTTTTTTTTAAATAGATTTTGTGCATTAAATTGTACCAGTAAATTAAATAACTTCTCTCATATGTACCTATAAATTAGCTATGGATGGGATGCTCAAATCCCTTTAATTTATATTATTAGGGAGATTCGATATTGATAAAAATCCCAATAAAGTAGCTCAAAGAACTTGACTTCAAATAACAATCTTAAGCACTTGGTAAAGTAAATCATATAGTTGTGTAGTTGAGAGGATAACAAAATCACAAAAAAGGACAAAATTGTATTATTTAATTGTTCATGATGTATTAGACATGAAAAACAAATTATTTGTCAGTGGCACCAAGCCTTTAACAACTTTTTTTTTAAAAATTGTATTTTAAATACTTTCACTTCAACTTAAATTGAACATTTTTAAAGATTTATTAATTCAAATTTGGATTTAATATTTTGATTCAAGAAATAAATGATTCAACCCAAATAATATAAATTTATTAGTAAGCCTCAGTGTAAAAACTTGTGTAGGCCTACAGTATTTTTTTTCACGGTTCTTGAACTATGCCAGGTTTGCATGTTTTTTGTTATCTTTTTTTTATATATTTTCTCTACACATGTGTAGCTTTCTAAACATGGTTGAAAGTGACTTAAAGGTGTTTATCTACTGACCTGTTTGTGATAGATTCTTAACAACTTTTTTCAAGAAAATACTTATAAATTGGATTCTACAATGTTTAATTTTATTTCACTAAGCTAAGGCTTAGTTGGTGGTAGACTATTTTATAAGTTTTTTTTATGGCTAAAGGGTGAATTTAAATATGTATTATTTATAGCAATAATTAATTCTCGAAAGCATTGTAAATATTAGTAATCTATGCAAAGTGAATCTTGTTGAACATTAAAAAAAAATTAAATAAATATGCCATAATGTTTCAGAATTATGTTCATATTTATATTTAATATATATTTATAATTTTATGTTTTTCTTATTTGAGAAATATTTTTCACCAAAAATCTTTTGACTCTTAAAAGATGTCTGCATTTTGCCATTAAATGATCATTTATTGTACCAATGGGTGGCATTCAAGACCTATCTCAGGATTATTATTAATATTGTTAAAAACAAACATAAATGGATTAAGTTACTAGCTTATAGCATAACACATAACAAATCACATAGATTTCAAAATATAACCATTAAGTCCTCAATGAACTTAAAGTAGTTATAATATTTAATTTGCTGCACAAACTTAGTATCTTTGATCACATATCATGACAATTAATGGGAAAATATAATACTTTGTTCAATCTAGCTTCTTGAAATAAAACAATTTCATTCAAATTAATAAACACAAATCAACCTCGGTGGTGGTCTTGTGGTAAAGAGTTCACCTCAGGATTCAGTGTTAGTGGATTTTTCTTGAGCGATAAAAATCCGTAGCACAGCTTCCTTCAGAGGCTGTCGGTATGTCAATTGTGGCATGTAAAATAACCCTGGAAGATATGAGATAATACTTTTATTGGAAAAATTGGTAGACTCTTTTTGCACTCATATAAATTCTCGTGTACTAATATAATCGATCTTTCAGAAAGTGCACATTAAATACCTCAAATAAATAAATAATAAACACAATAAACATTTTAAAAAAATATTTTTTTTAATCATATATTTGTCTCATCATTCAATCCACACTCATCCTCTCAACATGCTCAAACCAACGTAAGACGTTTTTTTCACATTGACCTATTGTATTTCCTTTCAAACCGCACTCTTTCAGCACCCATTTATTACTGACTCTGTCCATACGAGTTTTTCCACATACATTTATTAGATATCTCATTTCACCCGCATTCACCTTGCTTTGGGGTTTGTTCTGAGAAACCCACGCATCACATCCATAAAACAACGTTGGCGTTAACACACTTTTATATACTGCCATCTTTGCCTCTGTCGATACTACTTCATTCTTAGCAATAGTCCATACACACATCTAACTACTCTCCTAGAAGAATTCACCCGTCTGTCGATTTCCCCATCAGTCCTTACATTTTTACAGAACATTCTGCCCAGATACACCAAATAATTCATTTTTTCTAACAGTTTATACGAAGCTGACAATTTCCTGATCCGTGCTGGGGGTCCGGGGTTAAATCCTCGGTCCCGGCATAGATTTATCTGATTGCCAAACCTTTCCTTCACCTCCGACAAGACGAGTATTAATCACATCCTACCTTTACACATTAGCGTAAGTGCATATAACCCAAACAGATAGTAAGACATGGTGATAATAATAATAATAATAATAGTAATAGTTTTATAACCTTAACCAGGAATCAACTCATGGCCCTTGCTTCAATAGGCTAACAAAAAACAAAAGGTGCAACTAATAGACTGTGATAAACTAATCATTGAAATAATTTGTTCAAAAATCTATTTTATAAATATTAAAACTTGTGTTACTTGAGCAGGTGCATAGGGTATTTAATGCCTCAACAGTGATTTTGCTTTAAATAGTTTTAATTTACAGATGATTATAACTATATTCATTTAATTATAACTAATAGCAGACAATCAAGCTCACACTGAAATAATAGAAATTAGTATGCTCTTTGGGCTCTGGAAAGTATTACCACACCAACATATATAAGATTGAGGTACTCTAAACCCCAGTGCGCCTGCTCGATGGTTAAAGGGAAACATGCACCAGACCTAAACCACTATTTCAGAAATATAAAGTGATAATTTCTTCAAATTTTATCAAAAAGATTTAACACCACAGTTCACTAATTTAGATAGCACTAGAAGTTTAGGTTTTGGTCAATCTATAACAACAATTGAATATGTTTATTTCCCATAGAATAATATGTTTAAGGTATTTTTAGTTGCTATAGTGAAACTTACTATTGTTCTGACAGTACAAACATGAATCTATGTATAAGGGTGTATATTTTTACTTTGTTATTGTTAGTTGAAAATCTTGATTAAAATAAGTTGTGTGGTTAACATTGATGGTGTATGGGAAAATTAATAGGTGTGCTTTGCTTGAATAGTTTAAGGGGGAGATTTGGGTGGCAAAGACCCTCATCTAGGCTAGCTAGTCTTGAGAATTCGCCCCCAGAAAATATTTGAACATAGCTGCCTCTAAAACAGTAGCTATCAAACCTTTATAGACCCCCTACACCTATGCTAATTCTGTAAATAACATATTACATCTGATGGTCCAACTAGCAGCCCGCGCTCACTGAAAATGTGGCACAGTATCCCAGGATAAAATTAGAAGGAAAGCTTCGGTGGCAAATGTTAAATAACTAATGATTCAAATTTTGTTTTGTGAAAGTCCCTGTGCTTGCATATTTTATAATATAGGTTTGAGAGAATAATAAACTTTTATATTGGCAGTAAAATTTGAAAGAGTCAACCAACCAAAAATACAATTTATTAAAAGTATTAAAAATGATTGCCAATGAAGTTTGTTTTTTAGCACCAAGTAACCGTTAGAATTGTATGCTTATGAACTAATTACGTTAATGGCTAAATAAAAAAGTAGGTTAATTTAGAGGAACTATACCCCCATTTGTTTGGAGGTGGAAAGGAAAACCAACCTGAGTACATCCAGCCTGAATTTAAATTCCATTCTCCCTGTCATTGACTATTTTGCCTATTGAAAGAGTTTACTCTCTAACTAGAAACGCTAATGTGGAATGGTAGGGTGATTGTGAGATTAAATTGAGGACCTACAGTTTAACGTGGGATCCGAACCACGGTGGAGGCCTGGCATTCCCACACATTCACAAGTTGTGATTAATACACATCTTGTCAGAGTTGAAGGAAGAGTTTGGCTAGCAGATAAATCTGTGCCTGGACCGAGGATTGAACCCCGGACTCCCAGCACAGGAGTCTGACACCTTACCCCTAGACCACCAGGTCAACCATTCGAGAATTGGATGGGTGTAGACGTTTCATGACGGCCTGAATTCAAATAAGGGGTTTTCGCTTTGGCGTCTGTTACTGGGCCTAGAACTGAAATAAATTTACTAATTAGGGTAAAACTTGGTATCCAGGGTTTTAATTAGTTTCCTCAAAAGGATATTTGAAATAATTCATCCATTCCTGAAATATTGGATAGCGTACCAGTACTTAAACACAAGAAGAGAAAATAAAAATCAATCTTTCTCAAAATATACTTAAACAATTTTGATTAAAATTCATATCTTAGGTATAAACTTTAACATAAAAAAAAAGTATTGCATCAAATTCTCACATGGAAATGACAGGATACTTTACATAAGCTAAAACTGTATCAATGATGTCATTTTGCACTTTTATCGAAGAAAAGAATGAAAACTACACTGCGATACGATGTCTGGTTACAGCTGTATTACCTACCTAAGTTAGGTGTTATCTGAGGGGTGAGATGGGCTCTTAAGACATCTGGTTACAGCTGTATTATCTACCTAAGTTAGGTGTTATCTGAGGGGTGAGACAGGCTCTTAAGACGTCTGGTTCTAGCTGTATTATCTACCTAAATTAGGTGTTATCTGAGGGGTGAGACGGGATCTTAAGACATCTGGGTCTATCTGTATTAAGTACCTAAGTTAGGTGTTATCTGAGGGGTGAGACGGGCTCTTAAGACGTCTGGTTCTAGCTGTATTATCTACCTAAGTTAGGTAGTTATCTGAGGGGTGAGACGGGCTCTTAAGACGTCTGGTTCGAGCTGTAATACCTAAGTTAGGTGTTATCTGTGAGGTGAGACGGGCTCTTAAGACGTCTGGTTATAACTAACTGTATTACCTACCTAAGTTAAGTGTTATCTGTGGGGTGAGACGAGCTCTTAATACATCTGGTTCTAGCTGTATTAAGTACCTAAGTTAGGTGTTATCTGTGGGGTGAGACGGGCTCTTAAGACGTCTAGTTCTAGCTGAACCTAAGTTAGGTGTTATCTGAGGGGTGAGACCGGCTCTTAAGACGTCTGGTTCTAGCTGTATTACCTACCTAAGTTAGGTGCTATCTGGAGGGTGAGACCGGCTCTTAAGACGTCTGGTTCGAGCTGTATTACCTACCTAAGTTGGGTGTTATCTGTGAAGTGAGACGGGCTCTTAAGACGTCTGTTTACTGCTGTATTACCTACCTAAGTTAGGTGTTATCTGTGAGGTGAAACGGGCTCTTAAGACGTCTGGCTACAGCTGGATTACCTACCTAAGTTAGGTGTTATCTGTGGGGTGAGACGGGCTCTTAAGACGTCTAGTTCTAGCTGTATTACCTACCTAAGATTAGGTGTTATCTGTGAGGTGAAACGGGCTCTTTAAGACGTCTGTTTACTGCTGTATTACCTACCTAAGTTAGGTGTTATCTGTGGGGTGAGACGGGCTCTTAAGACGTCAATTTCCAGCTGTATTACCTACCTAAGGTGTTATCTGTGGGGTGAGACGGGCTCTTAAGACGTCTGGTTCTAGCTGTATTAAGTACCTAAGTTAGGTGTTATCTGTGGGGTGAGACGGGCTCTTAAGACGTCTAGTTCTAGCTGATATTATCTACCTAAGTTAGGTGTTATCTGTGGGGTGAGACGGGTATTTAAAAAGTGATACATCAACGAGAAGAGGACCGAGTAAATAGAAAAACAACTTTCGTGTGGTCTTAGAAAATGCGCCAGTCACCACCAATTAGTGTGATCCCATACCTTGGGTTATTTGGAAAGCTGAGCGAGATGTGGTCCTGGCAACTAATAGAGAGGAAAATGTGGACCGATTTGGTGTCAAATCAATACGTTCTAAGAAGAGTCGATGGAAAGAAACGCATTCTACAGCTGATTCTTTGAATAAAGGCTAAATAGATGGGTCACACACATCATGAGAAGAAATTGTTTATTAAGTGACGTCATAAAATGCTAGATAGAATGGAACCAGGAACTAATGGATGACCTCAAACAAGGAAAGAAGATTAAGTTTCAGGATGTAAAAAAGGAAGCTTCTAATAAGACACGGTGGAGGACTCAATTTGGACAAGACAAAAGACAAAAAAAATCTAATAAATAAACACCTTGAGCAATGGTTGTCGCCTATTACAAAATTAATATCATTTTTGGTGGTTATATATTTTTTTCAATCGTTGGGTGCCTCTAGGAACTTGTTTTAAATTGATTATTAAAGTGTGTGTCATATTTGTACAATAGGATTTTTTTAAAGAAAATACAAACATATGGCTTTACTTATGAATACATGAAAGTTGATCTAATAAATTTTGACCTGAATTAAATTGAATTAACTTTTAAAACGATTTAATTTAATATATGTGTATTTGAGAGTCCTCAACTCCAGTGTCGATAAATGAATAACGGAACATTTGTGTTCATAATGACTAAACCGAAAATTATAAATAAGTAATGTGTTAAGTTTGTTGAATAATATAACTAAATATAGTAGGATTGTTGAATAATATAATTACCGTAAGTAAAATATTAGAATTGTTCAAGAATATAAATAAGAACTATATAAGGATTGTTGAAGAGAAAATAAAATTAGGATTGATGGCGAATATAAAAAATCAAGCTAGGATTGTATAAATAGCAAGTACCTATATTAGGATTAGTCAAGAATTTAAATAAGAATATATAATAATTGTTGATGAATTTAAATAAGTAATATATTAAGGTTGATGAAGATTGTACTTTTTTATATAGTATATTATAGTTTGGAACATTTTCAAAAATTATCAGTAAACACCTCATAATAAAAAAGTAAATAGTGTTATTTATAATGTAAAATACTCCCCAGATATCCATTTTGAGGAAAATCATTACAGCTACTTTCAGAAAATTTCAAATTTTCCAACACATGTCTTCAGTAAACTTCCTTTAGTTATTATTAGAATTAAAATCCCGATTTAGTCTCAAGGTATGACTATAAAGCATTCAAATATCAATTTTGAATTAAATCTTTCTTAACAATTTCGGATGTAGGCATAGACACAGGGGCAAGCAGAATTCTAAGATCTGCTTTTTTTTTCAGTTCATAACATAACCTAGAAGTTGAAAATGTTTATGGATACAATAATTGTTTCTCTAGACGAGAAAGTAAAAAGGCTGTGTTTTAATGAATGAAAGGAGCCTTGAATGACAAGTAATAGCTTGTAGACCATTGGCTCCTTGTAAGAGTACCATAAGTTGTACACAATAAAGTGTAACCCTGAGGGTATTTGTAGTGGCAATGTCCTCCAGTGACCTAAGCTGGGGATATTGAAATTCTAAGGTCAATATTGCTACAAACAGGTTTCATCGGAATGAAAACAAAGCCTTTACTAGGAAAGGAGAGATTGGAACCAAGCTAGGTTTAATCTACCGACATTTATTATTAGGTCTGTAGTTTTCTGGTACAGTTTCAAATCTCATAGGAAGGTGATTTAGAAAATATAAACATGTATTTTTCTTCTTATCTGAATATGATTGTAATAATATTTTTTACTATATCATTAATATTTATGATATAGGAAAACTCAAAGCCATTATTATATATAATATAGCTTCCTCGTATATATTAAATAATATTAGCCTGGTCAAGGCCGTAACCAGCCAATAATTTCTGGGGNTGGGTCCATCCCCCAATTGCCGGAAGCTAGAAAAAATTATAAATATTAAGCAACTCTATAAGCTCTCTAAAGTGTTTTATAGTAACATAACATCCTAACTGCTGAAGGCAAGGAAACATTCTAGATATTAAACACCTCTAGAAGCTACCAGAAGTGGTTTGATAGTAGTGACACAGCCCCCTAATTTGTACTTGTGCCTTAATTTTGATATTGTTTGAACCATAAATTAAGCCATATATACTTTGTTCATAAAATTTTGGAGGGTGGGTTTGAACCTCCAAAACCCTCCTTCGACTACGGCCTTGAGCCAGGTAATTTATTATATTCTTCCTAATCCTTAAAACCATTACCGTAAATAGTACATAAGCATAAAACCAGAACGGGTAGTAAGAAGAGGTGCCAAAACAAAAGAGTAGTCATACATTCACGAAATAAAGTAAATTATGTATAGATTTTGACTTCACTTTTGATAATTTATAATCTTTGGCATGATAATACTCCAAGTAAATGCTTTTACTTTTTTTTTTTACTCAATAAATCGCTTTATTAAATTGCGGCTTCCGTTTTGAATATTTTTAAAATTTGATATTTTGGGGCCCATCCGCGGTGAATAAGTTTTCATTTAATAAAAACAATTAATATCGGTTGTATAAGACTTTGGATAATATTGTCAAAGGGAATATTGCTTCACCTTGTGGATATATAGATGGATCTTTAATGGCTACTGAAAGAATACGCAGTATTCTAGATTCATTAGTAGCTATAAAGTATCAAATGCATACATTTTAATAGTATTTTTAAAAAAACTTAGCTACGGTGGTCAAAATAAAACAAAGAGGGAATTTTTTTTTAAAAATTACATAAATAGATTTTGGAAAATTTGGTCTATATAGCATTTTTTCTTTCTCTCGACACCTCGGAGAGACGTTTCATGACCCGTTGCAACTGAAAAAGTGGTTTTCACAAAGCTGTCTGTCTGTCTAACTGAACTTTGAGCTAAAGCCTAAACTATTTTCACGATTGGACTAAAACTTGGTATCTAGGGTTTACATAAGGTCCCCCCACCCCGAAGGATTTTTGTAATTAGATATCATACCCTAAAATTAAGGGTAGTTTAGTGAAGGGCAAAAAAAATAATTCTTAACTCACTCTAACGATTTTGATTAATGTTATATTTAGACCTGGGGTTTCGGGGTTCAATCCTCAGTCCCAGCACAGATTTATATGATTGCCAAACCTTTCCTTCACCTCCGACAAGACGTGTGATAATTAAAACTTGTGAATGTGTGGAATGCCAAGCCTCCACCGTGGTTCGGATCCCACGTTAAACTGTAGGTCCTCCATTTCATCTCACAACACAATCACCCTACCATTACACATTAGCGTAAGTGCGTATAGCCCGAACGGGTAGTAAGATACGGTGCTAATAATAATAATAGTAATAATAATAAATATATTTAAATTAAGTTGATAAGACGTTACGACAGTAAAAAATATTACTTCACAATTTCTACAAGTGTATAACTGTAACATATAAATAGTGATTCAATTATTTCAAATCATGAGTTTGAAGGGGTCAGAGTCGATATTTTATGATTTTTGCCTACCATTATTAAGGTAAAGTAATTAATGTATGGGGCTGAAATTTGACATAACTATGGACATTCATATGAAGTGTACACAAAGACAAATTTATAATACTATTTATAATATTGTAAATATTTGATTTTATAGTATTAATTATAGCAACAATATTAATAGTATAAATATTTCATTCTATACACCCCATATGACTGTCAAGTTATATTAAAGTTCAGCCCCATTCATTAATTACTTTACCTTACCAATAGTACGACATAAAATATAATAGCAAGTTTGACTCCCCCCTAACCCCCTTTTATAATTAATTAAATGGAGAAATCTGAAATCATTGAATCACTATTTATACTTTATCTTACGTTTGTTAAAATAGTGCAGTGCATTTTTAATTGTCGAATGATCTTAAATGTAAAATCTGTCAACAATGCACATTATTATAACCAGCGACGGGTATTTCTGTCTCACTCTTACTCGTGTCTTCAACAGTGCTTGAGCTGGTTCACTACTTTCATGTAACGTATTCCATCACTTTCATCATATACATGGCTACATTTCACAGATTTAGTTGACACTATCCAGTGACACGAAAATAAAAAACCATAACTTTAAGGTGTATTCGGTTAAAATGACAAAAACTACCTTGTCATCATTGATTTTGAAATGGCTGTCTCCAAAAGTGACAAGAAAAAAGTGTCACATTTCTTTAGTTCATCAACACAGGTTTTGAGCTCAAATAAGGAAATATGACAAAAGTAAACAGTTCTGGGTCGATTCTAAGAAATCTCACTTCATTCTGTCTGAAGCGACAATTGATTGAGCAAATAAAAGACTTCGGTGCTTATTGGTTGGGAAAGTGTATTTTGTCCCCTACCCACAGACGATGTTTTCATACCTAATTCAATAGAGAAACTTGTATCAAAATAATGATGAAAAATATCACGAAATATACGACGCTTATTCAAAGGGTCATTGTTTTGAGAATAATTGACGAGACAAACAAAAATAAAATTCCTTACAGAAATTAGTTCGTGTTTGTATAAAATTAAAAGTTTTTATGTATATGTTGATACAAATTGTCATACTTTAAAAAAAAGTATGATCTTATCTAGGAAATAAATTTAATTAAAACCAATCCCTCCAAACAAATTTTCAAAAACAAATTTATCTTTTGATTCCCTATTTGTTTGAAAGGCAAGGAAATTACCATTCAAGCTGATAATATAAGACAACTTGTATCTCTTCTGCGCATGCGTCTGTACTTAACATCACCGAAAAGTATGACCTGAACTGCTATCAAATTACGCACATGATTCCATGAGAGTCACTTGTTTTAATAATAGTCACGATGATAGATAGTTTGGCCGTTCAATATGCTTCAGCATATAATCCGAATGGGTAGTAAGACGCGGTGTTTTTATATATATATATAGGTATGTATATTTTTCCCCCTAAACGCCCCCTACCCCAACATATCTGCTCTGGCTATCGGCATACATTAATTACGCTAATTTATAGGAAATGTAACCGCATTTGCGTGTAGAGATAATGTGAAATAATTTAAGGAAAAGCAGCTTCACTACATCCAACAGGGTATCGAACCCCAATATCCCAATCACCGGCATCCAGTCTAACATGAGAGGGATGTGAAAATTTGGGCGCCTCCCGAAGCGATTTTGATTTTAATCTCATCATACTAAAGAATATTTATAGGGAAAGAACTAAATATTTAGGGGGAGGGGGTTAAATTTTATTGCAAGGGGTAATTTATTCCAGAGTAAGGGGGGAGTGGGAGCTGTTTTATTCAAGGAAGGGGAGTGAACTTTTTCCAGTGGAATATTTTTGCTTTCAGAAAATGTACGAATCCACTGTTTAGGTTAAGATTCCGTTAACATCCTCCATCAAGTCCAGTGCAAATAACAGATATTTTTTTTCTAACACAGAAAACATTTTTAATTCGAACTTCAAGGGATATCTAAAGAAAATTCAAAATATCCAAAATTTGATTTAACCATTTTTATGAGTCTACGTAGCTGGTAAAAAAAAAATACCCACAAAATATGCTACATATAAACACATATCTTATCTATAGTATATAAAACATTTGTACATAATTTAGGCCCATATACACAGAAAAAAACCTAGAAAAATTTAAGCACTAATTATAAAAACTTGGAAAAATTAACATACAAAAATCGCAGAATCAAATCATTGAAGACCCGCGACATGAAATTTTACTCCTTCCAAGCGATGATAGCTGAGCCCCTGTTTTATAAAACTTTATTTGACATTTTCGGTATACGGGGTGATTAATAAAAAAATAAAAATTACTCAATAATTAACAATGTATCCTATAGACTTCGAATTATCTAAACACTTTCTTCTTAAATTCGAATTAAATGCTATTATTTTTTACCATTGATTTAAATAGGAATTTCATGGGGAATCATAGAGGGTTCAAATTAACCAATATCGAGCAACCAAAATCCTACTATATATCCACCAAATCCTTATCGAATCCTCACGCAAAACGTTTTTTAACCCCTGAAACGTACCCGACAGACTTACCAATCACTCTCGCTTGGTTTTAGTCTTTGGGGGTCAACAGAGGACGTTGCCTTTTTAACGTGACAAGGTTTTAGTTCCCTTCCTCGAAACAGTAAGCCATTTAAAAAAAACTAAATTAATCTTTGTCCAGTGTAAAGATTCAAGCCTTGCCCCTTTCAAGTCACAGGACAATCCAAACCAAATGAGACTGACGTCTTTGTCCACGCTATCATCTGTACGGGTTTTATTAAATGTTTTTAAACACCGCGTTTGGTTTATATATAACGTTATATTTAGAGAACATGCACCCACATTTGCGTGGAGAGAAAGTGTAAAACCATTCAGGAAAACCCAACCTCAATACACCTGACCGTGATTCGAACCTAGGTCTCCACGTCACCAGCAGTCTAGTCTACTGTGAGAGTAGTGCGTTAGACCATGAGTTTATTAAATTGTTAAAGGTAAGAATGGTAGAACTGTTCGTCCCCCTAGTGGGTATGTAAGCTTATTTTGTGTAGTGTGGGTTAGGTGGGGTCAATTACAAAAAAAAATATGATTTTGAGGGGCTTGCCCTAGAAACCAAAGGGAAGTCCACCCTACTCCCCAACCCTCCCGAAACTCTCCAGCAAATCTTTGAAATTTGGATTATTCTAGAAGCTATTTAAAGTGGGTTTTGCCAGAAAATATATTTTGGAAATTAAATACCTCTAGAAACCCGATTTGGTGGCCGCATGGTCTAAGGCACTACTCTCGCAGTAGACTAGATTACCAATGACTGATTTGAATCTCGGTTGGGTAAACTTAGGGTGGTATTTACAAAATTGTTTTACACTCTCCCTCCACGCAAATTCGGGTACACTTCCTATAAATATTACCTTCCTAATCCCTAAAGCCATTACCGTAACTAGTACATAGGCGTATAGCCTGAACTGGTACTAAGATGTGGTGCTTAAATAACCCTCTAGTTACTAATTGAAGTAGTCCTTCCCTGGAATAGTTTAGAAAATGTTATGCTTATAGAAGCTGTGGAATAATTCTAGGGGAGGATAAATTCTTTCCGGGGGAGGTAATACCCCCCTTACCCTATAGGTTCCACAACCATTGTCCCTCACCCCAATCCTCTACAGGGAAAATTATTTTCAAAGACGTGCCAACCCAGCGATTCAATGTCAAAAATACAACATCGGTAGGCCTATATTGAGGTGAGTCTATTCTCAATTCTAACTTCCTAATCCCTACCCCATTGGTGTAAAATGGTGGGTAGCCCGTAAGGGTAGTAAGAATCGTGGCACGAAACATATATTAAATCACACAATAATAAACCAATCACCATACTATTATTATTCAAGCTACTCTGAAAGATGAAATTAGAATAACAGCCCTTAACATAGGCCTACATAATATATTATCTCGCACATTATACCTTTTCAAATCCTAAAAGAGTGTTTGAGAATCTATTTTTAAACATAGAATCAATTCATACACTGGGAATGTACCCTGGACTCACTCTTGTCAATATCTAAATTAAACGCAAAAGGCTAAACGTTGCAACAAACAAGACTGGCTACAAGAACTGTTGGGAACTCTTGACTGCGCATCCGTGCCATTTCACAACGCATTGGAGTAGGGGAAAGTGTCTCTATTCTGGAGTGTAGTTACGTAGTACAGCTATAAGTGGGTCTGATCCAGTGAATACTATAACGCCATTTCCTCCACTGATATACGTCACGTTGTGCCCTGGGTAGGGGAAAGTTTTTTTAAAATCAATTTTCCCTTCCTCTTCCCGCTAGCTATTAAATGCTACTTAATTTTAATTTATATGTCAATATTTTTTTATTCCCTGTTTATACAGACTACTAGTCAATATTAAGCTTTCGTTTGTGGGAATTCTTGTACATTTTTAGATTTACAAATGAAAATAATACAGTTTTTAAAAAAATACAAAATTTGATACAAATTTAAAACATTTTAGGGAAGGGAGTGCCAAAAGGTTTAGGTATCATGCTGTACCTTCTAAAGGGTTATGTCTTCCCACTTACAATATAAACAGACTGCTTCCATTGTTTTCACGCGAAGTACATGTACCTCACTAAGTTGAACTGCGCCCCATTTGTGTCAAGGTCAGTGCGAACTCAACTTTGACTGTGGCCAGGCGATAAACTAGATCTTGTTTTCTACACCGCATTTCATTAACCGTTTGGGTTAGTATGGGGAAATATATCCCCCAATAAACACCTATATCTAATACTAAAGATTGACAACAATATGGCACTATTTTGAGATAATTCTATCCAGTCCACCTCATTACACCCTATCTCCTTCTGGTTCATTCTAATGTTATCCTCCCATCCATCTGTGTCTAGGTCTGCCCACTGGACTCTTCCCATTGGGTTTACCAGTCAGTACTCCGAACAAGGTTCTAGAATCTCCCATTCAAGCTGCATGTCCTGCCACCGTAATCTACGAGATTTTATTATCCTAACAATGTATTGTGATGAGTATAACATTATGTGAGTATGGTAGTGATAGTGAGTATGAGGGAGATAGGAAGTATTATGGTGATAGTGAGTATGATGGTGACAGTGAGTATGAGGGTGATAGTGAGTATGATGGTTATAGTGAGTATGATGGTGATAGTGAGTATGAGGGAGATAGGGAGTATGATGGTGATAGTGAGTATGATGGTGACAGTGAGTATGAGGGTGATAGTGAGTATGATGGTTATAGTGAGTATGAGGGTTATAGTGAGTATGATGGTGATAGAGAGTATGATGGTGATAGAGAGTATGATGGTGATAGAGAGTATGATGGTGATAGAGAGTATGATGGTTATAGAAAGTATGATGGTGATAGAGAGTATGATGGTGATAGAGAGTATGATGGTGATAGAGAGTATGATGGTTATAGAGAGTATGCTGGTTATAGTGATTATGATGGTTATAGAGAGTATGATGGTGATAGAGAGTATGATGGTGATAGAGAGTATGATGGTGATAGAGAGTATAATGGTGATAGAGAGTATGATATTTATAGAGAGTATGATGGTTATAGTGAGTATGATGGTTATAGTGAGTATGATGGTTATAGAGAGTATGATGGTTATAGTGATTATGATGGTTATAGAGAGTATGATGGTGATAGAGAGTATGATGATGGTATGATGGTTATAGTGAGTATGATGGTTATAGTGAGTATGATGGTTATAGAGAGTATGATGGTTATAGTGAGTATGATGGTTATAGAGAGTATGATGGTGATAGAGAGTATGATGATGGTATGATGGTTATAGAGAGTATGATGGTTATAGTGAGTATTATGGTTATAGAGAGTATGATGGTGACAGTGAGTATGAGGGTGATAGTGAGTATGATGGTGATAGAGCGTATGATGGTGACAGTGAGTATGAGGGTGACAGTAAGTATGAGGGTGTGTAACCAGTAGAAAGACTTAAACACTAACTTAAACCTAACAAATCAAACCCTGGTCACCGTTGGGGTGTTCCCCTTTCGGGAAAAATACCCAGGGCACCACACCATCCGGGAATCGAACCCGATACCCCTAGGACTGGCCTCTACACAATATTATGAAATGTTATCAATGTTAACCTCAACATAGTATTTTCTAAAAGGTCCCTTCCTATGAGAATGCCATCGTTGGTGGTGAGAAGAAAGAGCATGTGTAGGTCAATCGAAACGGTTCCTCTGTGGTTCTCTCGTCAGTCGAGTGTGGTGGAACCGTTGTTCGATCTCGTTCTGACCTCGTCTGACCTCACCTGCTAGACTATCCTATATAAGATGAGAAGTTGTAGAGCCACGCGGGGTATTCCTAGTTGGGTCCAAAGTCTCGCAACAAGGATACACACACGCGTTTACCACGACAACATTTTCAGGTCAGCCAGCTTTACACTTATTATCTTCATCATTAATACTATTGTAACTATCACTATAATTATTATTATTATTATTATTATTGTTATTATTATTTACACCGCGCCTTACTACCCGTTCAGGCTATAAGCACTCGTAGGGATGAAGAAGAATGAGTTTAGAGGGAGTGTTGCCAGAGTATGAAGACACTGTGGAGTGGAAGTGTGTACATAAAGATGAGTTATATACCCTGTATTCGTCATAAAACATTTATAGGATACTTAAATCGTGCATATTATGGTGGGCAGGACATACAGCGCGAATGGGAGAAACTAGAAATGTGTTCTAGGTATTGGACTGGTAAACCCAGTGGGAAGACCTAGACACAGATGGGAGGATAACATTAGAATGGAGCTGGAAGAGATAGGGTGTAATGAGGTGGACTGGATAGAACTAGCTCAATATAGGGATAGGGTGTAATGAGGTGGACTGGATAGAACTAGCTCAAGATAGGGATAGGATGTAATGAGGAGGATTGGATAGAACCATGTCAAGATAGTGATAGTGTGTAATGAGGAGGATTGGATAGAACCATCTCAAGATAGGGAGTTAGGAGTAAGTATCCATGGCCACCGCAAGGGTTTCATGCGTCTTATGCGATACCTAAAATTTGCGCCCCATTTATATTCAGTACAATTCAACCAGCTATACATCCACCACCCTGCCTAGTTTTAGCCTGATTTATTTTTAATAGAATTAAAAAATCAGTAATCGTTTAATTTGTGTGTTTAGATTTTTAAAACTAATTTTAAGAAAGAATCAATTTAAAAATGCTGTCAATCCTAGGGCGCGTAAAATTGACATGCGTGCCGGTCCCGCTTTATTTTGCTACACCACTGAAAATTTAAAAAAATAATACTTGTATAGTACTTACAAATCCAATAGAAGATGAACGCTAAAATCACCTGCAATAATATAAGAGGTAGTTTGAGTTTTAAATGTAGTTATAATAAAACTCAAATAACCAATAATCATATACGTGCTGGTAAATAAATGCTGACAGAATAAATGGAAATTCTAATGATTTGTTTCCACATTACTTTCTTCCTACGCGGGTTGAAATGGCTGTTTTATTCTATCTACGTATAATCCGAACAGGTAATAAGCCGCTATTTTAACAAAATATTAATATATTTATATACATATGACATATATATTTATATTTTGATATCACATTTCATCGTATTTTTGGTTTAGATGTTTATTACGGACATATTCTTGATATTAGATCATATTATTTCACACTGCTATATTTGTTATGGTGGCGTCAGTCCTGAAGATTCCAAAACACGAAAACAATCTTTAATTTTCTTTGAAAGCTCTGTTATGATCTTGTTAAAAACTGACTATTTGTTTGAGGAAGGCAATACCTATGTTTCCAAACATTTACATTGATTACAGAAATTAAACCTTAAAAAAAAAGCATCGTTGAAATTAGGGTAATTTCACTTCTTCATTCTAATTTTTATTTTCTCAATTCAAGAGAAAGTGTTTTAATTGTGAAAATTTTTGATCTCTTGATTATGATCAATCTTTAAATTTTATGTATGTCCGAACCCAAAAAATTGGGTTTTATAATTCTGTATGTCACCATGTATGTCTTTCTGTCTGTCCCTGGTCACATATCTGGTAACGTTTAATGGAGTTTGTTCAAACTTGATATTGATCTATTGAAAAGAGTTTTTTTTTATATCTAGAACCTAGCGCTCAATCAAATTTAGTGTAGTTTACTGACAAGTGGATTTTTGAATTACAAATTTTTTGGAAGTTTTTATTTAAAATTTATATATAGGGAGTGTTTGACTACCAAAATAAAACCGTATATTTGATCTTTGGGTAAAGGTTCGTTAAATTATAAACGGTTTACTGTTTGAGTGATTTTCGAATATTTGAAATATTTTGTTTGTATATCTAGGGAGTTTTTGAGATGACGAATAAAACTGTGTACTTGATTTGGGGAGGAAAACTTATTTAAGGGTAGTTAGCTAATTATTTTGATATGGATATTTAAAAAAATTGCTCTAACAAGAGGGTTCAAATGGGGTAGCTGTTTAGTTTTTTTTACATTATGTATCATTATCTATATTGGTTTTTCTAAACAAAAAATCATTTCATAGTATTTTACCAATAACCGATTTTTGTAAACAACTTTTTTTAATAGCTATAACAATTTTGCTCAAAATTGTTATGGGGGGAGTATTTTACAGGATTTAAAATAATGTTGATGATGGGAGGATTGGGGTTTCTAATCCCGGTAGGGTGTACTGTGGGTGGTTGGTTATTCATAAATAGTTTTCCACTCCACCCTCCATGTAAATGAGTTTACATTTCCTCTCAATTCAATCTCACTCATCCTCGACACGTCAGTATAATTAGTTTATATGGAGAGACCGGACGGGTAGTAAGATGAGGTGCTTTAAAAATGTAAAATTATTTTTATAAATAAATTAATTAAAGGGTAATTTACTTACGACAATTTATAGAAAATTAGAAATTCTTTGAAATTGGCCTTAAAAGATTGAGTTCAAAATGAGTATCTGAGAATAATTTTTTGGATAAATAAGAATACGTTTTTATTTTTATATAATAAAAAAATTAAGGTAATTTACAAATTACTTGAAAATTTTATATTTGTTAAAAAAGATTGAGCCATTTGGTTTAAAATTTATACACCGAAAGTGTTTATTGTGATAAGCAAGATATGTTGTTTTTATGAGCAAAACATACTTAACAATAGCTTACTGAAAGCCTATTTTTGAAAACTTTCTTTAAGCTATAATACACAATATGAGATAATTTGTGAGATTGTATCGTACCATTTATTTTATATAGCAAAACCGAATAGGTAAGGATTTTAATCCTTTAGGGATATTTTGATATATTTCCCCCTCTCCCCTTTATAGGGGTGTACTAAATTTATAAATAACTAATCTTTAAATTTCGTGGTATTTCTTGGCACCTGAATAGTGTGCTGGCTCTCTGATAGCTGGCCCCCTTAAAGAGATGCGCTAGCTTACGGTAAACCTTGTTAATGGAAAGCCACGATTTTTCCGGCTGATCCTAGAAGCTCGGCTCCAAAAAAAACTGGTTTCCTTTACCCTGACTCTCAAGATTATGTTTAAGGTTATTCACCTTTCGTGGCACGCTAACAGGGTCACTTGTACAGTTTCTTTATTTGATTTTGATATGACCCGCTCCAATAGTCCCGATAGTCTAAGCCGGGCATTACGCATTAGACTATAGACTGCTGAATACGGGGGATTGGTGGCTCGAATCCCAGTCGTGTCTACTGAGGGTGATTTTCACTAAATGGTTTTACACTCTTCTTCCACTAAAATAAATGTACATTTCCTCTAAATACTACCTTCATCATTTTTATACCATTAGTGTAAATACACTGATAGCTCGAACATTGAATCAACAAAAAACTGTGTTATCAAGGAGAAAATATAATTGTGTGAATATGTAAAAGAATGTGGGGAATGCCAGGCCTCCACCGTGGTTCGGATTCCACGTTAAACTGTAGGTCCTTCATTTCATCTCACAATCACCCTACCATTACACATCAGCGTAAGTGCGTATAACCCGAATGGGTAGTAAGACGTGGTACTACTAATAATAATATATATAATATGTAAAAAAAATCACTATGTCTTACTACCAGTTCGGGCTATACGCTTATGTACGGGTTCCAGCAGTATTACCTACCTAAGTTAGGTGTTATCTGTGGGGTGAGACGGGCTCTTAAGACGTCTGGTTCTAGCTGTATTACCTACCTAAGTTAGGTGTTATCTGTGGGGTGAGACGGGCTCTTAAGACGTCTGGTTCTAGTTGTATTACCTACCTAAGTTAGGTGTTATCTGTGGGGTGAGACGGGATCTTAAGACGTCTGGTTCTAGGTGTATTACCTACCTAAGTTAGGTGTTATCCGTGTGGTGTTAAGGGCTCCTAAGGATGTTCTAGATCTAAAAACTCCACATGAAAGTTTCTATTCATCAATCCACCCGAAATACCGGTTATCCAGAGTTCATATAGTAGTAGCCTATGCGAATATTTCATAAAACCAGGTCATTGACTTGCTTTTTTTCCTCAGTGGCCTGACCAACATACACTCACACATCACAAGCAAAGGCTGGCCTACTGTCTTTGAGAGGCGTAGCGAGGAGGGGTGGGGGGCTACCGGAGAGACGAGACGACCATAAATACCGCGTCATTTATCTTTGCAGTTGTTATGAACAAAAATATATTATTTCTGTACAAAATAAATAATTTATTACTTCGGTAGGTAGGTTAAGTTTAATTTTGTGCAATCATTTAATGATTTTAACTATTCTTGAAGATATGTCATTGTGTTTAGGTTTGTTTTCTTAATACCGCGTCTTACAACCCTTTCGGGTTGTACACTTATGTAAATTCTCTTCATCGTAGGAATTGTTTTCTGAAAGGCCTTTTATCCATACCAAAACTCTATTATATAGTGGGATATTGATAGGAAAAGAGACCTTTCAGAGAATAATTCCTACCGTGAGTGGAGTATACTAACTACGCTAATGGTTTTAGGGATTAGTACATTTATATTTCAAGGAAGTGAGCTCAAATTTGCGTGGAGAGGGAGAGGAAAACCATTTTGGAAATACCATCCTCAATTTACCCGACTGAGATTCGAACCTAGATCTCCCCGTCGTCAATAGTCTAGTCTACTCCTAGCATAGCGTGTTAGAGCAGGCGGCCACCGAAACGGGTTTGTTGCTATTAAATGTGACTAAGTACAACTTAAAACATCCTCAGAGGATGCATTTCTCAAACCTTGATGAGAAAGAAAATTAGATCTAATTGTATGTTTAGTTGTAATAATAAGGTCCACGGGTCGCATAGAACCATCCTGGTTAGTTGCACTTTAATGGTTTTCTACATTTTTTCCACGCAAATTCTTGTACACTTCATCTATTATTATTATTGTCCCATCTTACTACCCGTTCGGATTGTACGCACTTACGCTAATGTGTAATGGTAGGGTGATTGTGAGATTAAATGGAGGACCTACAGTTTAACGTGGGATCCGAACCACGGTGGAGGCCTGACATTCCCCACATTCACAAGATGTGATTAATACACGTCTTGTCAGAGGTGGAGGAAAGGTTTGGCAAAGAGATAGCTCTGTACCGGGACCGGGGATTGAACCCCGGACCCCCAGCACACTTAATCTAAATCCAACCTTTATCATCTCTAGCCCATTAACGTAATTAGTATATATGCGTATTTATTACTTGAAAGTAGGACGTGATGTTAGAAAAATACAACTTTTTTTATAATTCATTAACGCTTTCAAGGTCACGCCTCACCAATGGGCTCATATCTACTCAGGAAGTTGTTAAAATCCCCAAAAATTTGTTTAATTTGAGTGTTTGGCAATTTTTACTTATCTTCTTTTGTGTAGTTAGTTAAATAAATGTCTTATTCCTAGTAATTTTATATCCATGCTTATTAGTAGATAAATGGTGAATATGAATTTATGACCAAAACTTATTATGCTATCACTTACTCATTTTGAAAATAGTTATCTCTAGCATTATGATAATAATGGCAATTTTAATGAAGCTCTATATTAAATTACTACTAAATAATGATTTATGAGTGTGAGTTTAAAAAAATAAGTTATTTAAGTATATATTCATCCAAATCACTTAATCAAAGTGCAATATAAATGTGAAGGTTTTTCAACCGGAAATCATTTTAAAAGTCCGGTGAAATCCTATCACATAATATTTAGGGCTAAATATTGTGCTTATTTAATGTTATTGACAACGTTATTAACAACGTTATTAACTATATATTTTTTGTTGTTTTGTTTTTAACTTGTACTTTCTAAGCCGTCGACTTATAAAATAACTTAAATTTAGAACACACACAACATCCAGCCCCCGGCCATTAACTCATCACTGTGAAAGGGGAAACCCACATTTCACCAATGATAAATTTTTTGGCCAAGCAAGGAATCGAACCTGGGGTACTTAGCTCAGTAGACAGACACGTTACCTACTGAGATAAGGTGTTGGACCAATTCTATCAAACAATTGTTGTTCTATAATTTTTTTCGAGCATGAACAACCTGATCAAAATTATGTAATCTCCTTGAAAAACAGAGGATTTGGAAATGCAACCGGAATGGCAGTTATGTATGACGTTTAGACGAATCCGAAGGGGTCATGTCACATTTTAAAATGTTTTAAAATATATAAATATACTATATTTGCTAGTATGTGATCTTGATTTTAATTAACAAGTATATGCATTAGACTAATTTTATAATAACTTATCAATCAGAATTTCTAAGATAAAGATCACACGCAAAATTCCCGATAAAGATTTACTTAACATTAAATTTAGTATCTGAAAAATAAAGAGAATTACAAAAAAATATTGTTTATGTTTGTATTTTATTCCATTTGATTTTTTTTTAATACTAGTATGACGACAGTGTATGTGTGCACTTGAACCTTTTAATCAATGTTAACCTAATTTCCTTAATTACTTACTTTATGGCATTAGGAACACGGAAATTCAATGTAAGACTTACAAAAGTTCTCTCTCTATCTCTATCTTGAGCTAGTTCTATCCAGTCCACCTCATTACAACCTAACTCTATCTTGAGCTAGTTCAATCCAGTCCACCTCATTACACCCTATCCCTATCTTGAGCTAGTTATATCCAGTCCACCTCACTACACCCTATCTCTATCTTGAGCTAGTTCTATCCAGTCCACCTCATTACACCCTATCCCTATCTTAAGCTAGTTCTATCCAGTCCATCTTATTACACTATATCTCTATATTTAGCTAGTTCTATCCAGTCCACCTCATTACGCCCTTTCTATTTCAGGTCAATTATAATATTATACTCCCATCTATGCCTATTCTAAGCTATATTTATTTTCTACAGGATGAGTTACATGAGAGGAATCTTTCTGCTGGTGGCGACAGTGGTGCTGGTAGAGTGTCAACTACCAGGATTTTGGAGCTGTCCCGATTACCAGCCTGTGCAGGATTTTGACATGACAAGGGTGAGTGAAATGCATGATATACATATATATATATAATATGTCCCGGATTTGATTCCCGGTGATACCGTAAGTATTTTTACCAGAGAGGATTTGTTTCTATGGTTAATTAGTCTAAAATTATGTTTAAGACTATACTGGCCCCACATCATCCCACCATACCATATGGATGGAGTAACCACATCTAAATGTTGCCCCAAACTCAGAAGACAGCTACATGACCACCACTTACAGTAGAAGACCAGAAATGTCAAGCCGATGTCACCTACGTACTTCATATAGGTTTTATAATATAGGACACTAATGGCCAACACATATGCTTCGGTGGACGCATGTTTTAAGTCATCACTCTCACCCTCCACGCCAATGAGGGTACATTTCCTAATAAATTCTACCTTCGTAATCCCTTACCCTATTAGTATAAACATTTAGGTATCCTAAATGGGTAGTAAGGCGTGTAGCACACAAATATATGATGAGTATAACCTAGGTGGTTATTACGGAGTGGAGGGGACGCGAGAAAAGTCCGGTGATTTTGCAGTTTTTATAGCAAAACATTGTTTTGGTCAAAATAAATAAAATATATCTTCATTACATTATATGGTGAAATCAACAGTTGTTCAATACCTGTCAAGGGTGTCCTGGAATTTATTGACAACTTTTTATCTTCATCTAAAATGTTTCTCATCTAATGCCTCTATGCTCATGACAGATATTCAACAACTGTTGATATCAACATGTGAAGAAAATTAAACTATATGTTTCTACTGGAGTATAATTTTATTTATTTTACAGTTACCTGGTGGTCTAGGGATAAGATGTCAGGCTTCTGTGCTGGGGGTCCGGGGTTCAATCCTCGGTCCCGGCACAGATTTATCTGATTACCAAACCCTTCCTTCACCTCTGACAAGACGTGTATTAATCACAACTTGTGAATGTGGGGAATGCCAGGCCTCCACCGTGGTTCGGATTCCACGTTAAACTGTAGGTCCTCCATTTCATCTCACAATCACCCTACCATTACACATTAGCGTAAGTGCGTA
>CABFOV010000951.1:132791-145451 GCA_902141375.1 Timema poppense
GGGGGGGGGGGGGGTTGGTGGGCACATCCCCCCAGTTGCTGGAGTTTAGAAATAATTCTAAATGATAAACAGTTCTAGAAGCAATCAGAATTGTTTTTTATGGCAACATAGCCTCCTTATTGCCGAAGTCTAGGACAAATTATAAATATTAAACATCTCTAGAAGTTATTTGAATTTTTTTTATGACAACATAACACCATAGCTGCTGGAGGCAAGGGAAATTTCTGGATATTAAATATCTCTAGAAGCTCTCTGAAGTGCTTTTTATGGTAACACAGCCCCCTAATTTGTACTTGAACCTTAACTTTGATATGGTTTGAACCATAAATAAAACCATATTAATTTTGTTCATACAATTTCAGAGGGGTTTGAAACCCCAAAGCCCTCCCCCGACTTTGGCCTTGTCTGTTTCCAACTTGTAGACAGATCAGTTTAGTAAAATGTCTCCATCTACCTCTGTTCCTCCATCGTTGTTCTCCTCTAACTCGTTCATTTTATGTTATTCACTCTTCTCATCTATTTCTTGGTCTCACGGTTTTCTCCTAATTAATTAATTTCCATCATTCTCCTTGGCATTCTCTCCTTCTCCATCCTCATTCCATGCTCATAATATCTCACTCTTACTTCGCATGTACTCCAACATCCTCATTCCATGCTCATAATATCTCACTCTTACTTCTCATGTACTCTAACATCCTCATTCCATGCTCATAATATCTCACTCTTACTTCTCATGTACTCCAACATCCTCATTCCATGCTCATAATATCTCACTCTTACTTCTCATGTACTCCAACATCCTCACTCCATGCTCATAATATCTCACTCTTACTTCTCATGTACTCCAACATCCTCATTACAAGTCCATACCATCTCAGTCTTGGTTCCTATACTATCTCATGTACCCCAACATCCTCATTACATGTCCATACCATCTCAGTCTTGCTTTCTCTACTATCTAATGTACTCCCTGTACCTCCACTCTTGCCTGGATAACTTCATTCCTAATCTTGTATCTCCTCGTGACAGATAACATGCTCCTCACAAACTCCATTCCCATGGCCTCCACTTTCCTGTATTAATTCAATATGATTATTCTTTAATGTTTTCACGAAGTTCGATAGGAAACAAAAGTTATTGGTAAGCAACAACTTTTATTTTTCTTTGTGTTGTTTTAGTTATCTTAATCAAAGTATAATTATTGTTACAGGACAAATGTGAAACGAGTTTTGATCGGTGAAATCAAGTTGAGTGGCCGGGTCGGAGAAGGGAAACTATCGGTATCCTACCCAACAGTTCTATGTGAGTTTTAAACTTCTTGTTTTTCACATTAAACAGTGTTTTGTACATTCCACTTTTTTTTAAAAAAGAGAATGCAATCTCATTTTGTTCGTATGGCTAACATATTATCTATACATAATATAATTTAAATTAATGGGTAAATTTAACGTCGCTTCTAAAGATACCCCCATGTTCTAAAAATGTGCAGCTCATCTTATTTTGCGATGGTTTACTTTCACCCAACACCAATATAATTTAAACATTATATTAACACCTGTAGCCCCCCAAACCAAAAACCTCCCAACGTCTTTGAATGAAAACTTACCGTTAGTTAGAGTTTTATTCGTTCAAGAGATGGTTACCAATAAATTGTTGTAGGAATGTAGGAAACACATTCTATATAAATGCTCCATTTCTTTTACTGTATCTTAAAAGTATTCTGGAAAATACCTATCTATTAATATATATGATTCTTTCAGTACCTATCGAGACCACCTACTCCATCTTAGACACTGACTACAAGTCTTATTCTGTGGTTTGGTCGTGTTTCAACATGGGAATTGCCAATATGCGTAAGTTTACCGTGAAATTTGGAACATAAACTTAGTGTGTGGGTTTACATATTCTTAACGGATCGTTGAAGTTCCCGTATGTAATTTTCAATATTTCTTTAAACACTTATTTTGTTGACAATGAAACACTACCAGATATTAATTATTTCTACTTTAACCATAAATAGACCACTTTTGTGGTTTAGGGTTCAGAGTAACTGGCTACATAGCCAGAGGTCCAGGGTTTGATCCCCTACGCTTCCAGATTTTTCTGTAAAGCATTGTGTCTGGAACGATGTCAAACTAAGCTTCGTAAGTACAAATGAATAACAACTTGAATAAATAAGTAGCAGTTTCGGTCTAGAAAAGTGAGATTAACGGCTGAAGAGTTAGTTGTGCCACCCACACGACACCCTCTGTCCACGGTCGTTCGGTTAGTTTAGCTTTATTATGAATTTACGCTATCAAGTTTTTTTAATATAAAATATTGTAATCGTGAAAATCCTCACCCTAGAGATGATAGATCTTGACTCTTTATAAGGGCCCGAGCTAAGAACAGTGTATTCTAAAAAACCGGTTTATGGTTTTTCGGAGAAAAAATTATTTATGGGTAGTTAACTAAACACACACTATTTTTTGAAAATTCAAATTTTTCTCCATAATGGCTTTAACGATTCTGTTCAAAATGAATATCTGGGATGTGTTTTATATTATAGTTAATATTTTATTTCAGAAAAAGATATATTTATTGTTGGTTCACTGACAACTAATTTTTGAAAATGTTTTTCTGAGCTATAATAAACAATATAAGAAAGTCTACTTCCTTTGTTTATACTGAGTGCTAGAAAGCTTACCTTTAATGTCTCTACGATAGTTCAACAGTAGTGATAGCACCTTTATGCTCCAAAATAGCTATCATTTGTTTAAATTTTTATCTACGATGTCCGGTGGTTAATGACCTTTTTTTTTACAGACACGTATGTCCTTGAAGGTCATTGAATGACCTTGGCGAATGTTTGTTATCATTTGTGAGTTTATATGATGATTGTTATATTTTGTGACGTCACAAGATGACCTTGATTGAATAGTAATAACGGTATTGTGACGTCACAAATTATAACAATAATCATATAAACTAACAAATAATAACAAACATTCGCCAAGGCCGTTCAATGACCTTCAAGGACACACACAAGTCTGTAAAAAAAGGTCATTAATCCCCGGACATCGTAGATAAAAATTTAAACAAATGGTAGCTATTTTGGAACATAACGGTGCTATCACTAATTACAACTTTTTGTTTTTATCGTATGGCATTACTGACCGAGAGAGACATGTCATCTAGTTTGGTTGTCTGTATGTAGACTGTTAGCCTCTCTGGTGACAGAACGTTACCCAGGGTACAACATAGGAGGTTGTCTGTATGTAGACTATTAGCCTCTCTGGTGACAAGAACGTTACCCAGGGTACAACATAGGAGGTTGTCTGTATGTAGACTATTATCCTCTCTAGTGACAGAACGTTTTCCAGGGTACACCATAGGAGGTTGTCTGTATGTAGACTATTAGCCTCTCTGGTGACAGAACGTTACCCCGGGTACACCATAGGAGGTTGTCTACATGTCGTACCCGCAATTATATGGTGTGATTAAGGCGAATATGAAGATGTGGGCCGGTGGGAGTTTTAAACCGAACTAACCAAACCCTGATGACCATTAGGATAATTCCCCCAAAGAGAAAAATATCCAAGGTACCAGCCGGGATTTGAGCTCGTATCCAGGTGCACAAACCACTACACCACGGGGCTGTGTAGGTCAGTTTTAAGTTAGGATCATAGTGAATACGTCCAGGTAAGGCTACTCCACTCAGGGTAAACGGACTGTACGATTGTGTCGTACCAGTTTTTGTTTTTAAGTTTGTTTTTGTTCTTCAGAGAACGTGTGGGTGATGACAAGGGAGCGGCTAGCTCCAGGTACGGTGTTACAACGTGCATATGGCGTCCTAGACCGACTCAAGATCCCCCGCAATTACTTTGTCAAGACAATTCAAGATGATTGCGAGATCACCCTGGTGGAGTCAGATAAAGCTACCACCCCTTACCCCTCAGCCGCACCCACCAGTCAACCCCAAGCTCCCTTACCCTCCCCTGCTCCGTCACCAGCGACTGAGGCGAAACTTTCCACGGCAGAGAAGAGCTTGGTCGGCACAGACACGGCAGCTTCGATCAATGCCGTGCCTGCCTTAGCGGCCTCAGAAGAGATGAAGGCACCGTCTGACACCATGCTGCCTCCTGCAGAAGCTGCCACCATCTTGGAAACATCTTCACGCGATCCTTCTACACCGCTAGCTAGCCTTGATACCAAATGAAATGAACCAAACGTACCGGTACCTGAAGAAATTTTTTTTGTAGCTAATATAAACAGCAAGTCATGACTTTAAAAAAAAAACTGTGAAAAAAAGAGACGTTTTAAATTCCAAAACTAAATTATATTTAATTTACGGAAAACAAAGAAACCAAAAATTCTGTATCAGCTAATTTGTTCGTGTGTGTCTTTAAACATAAACTAAACAGGTGCCAAAACCAAGTATATTCGTCTCAAAAACAACATAAGAAAAGTAGACCTCAACTGGTATTAGTTGTATTTTATTTAATTTATATTTATTTGTATTTATTATACGTATTGTCATAGCATGTCTGTAACAATTGCCCGTTATAATAATGTAATAGATTAAGTTAGTTTTAGATCATATAAATCAATTGTTTCCATAAAAAAAAGTGTCGTTTTCCCAAAAATTAAAAATAAAGTTTGATTTATACTTGATCATTTAGTCAGTATTATTTTATTAATTTTGTGGTCAGAGCACAACAATACATTGTTTCACTTTTCACAAATATCCCCTAAATTTTCAAATATAGAAAAATTAGCATAAAATGTGGAATTCATCTAGATAACTCGGCATTATTATATTCAGGATTTCTAACGATAAAAAAGCTGTTCAAATGGGAATAAATTACTTTGAAACACATGAAATTGTCCAGATTTTATCAAGAGTTTGATCAAGTACATATAAGTTAGTATATCCAGAGTCTGCCCTTAGTACCAATGCTATATGACTAAATGTGATGGGATTAAATTATTTTTAAACTATAACTTATCAGGTTTTGTGCTTAAAATTAACTCAAAGCTAATGGAGATACCTCATTACAAATTAACAACATTCTGAATAATGAAATATAATTTATTAATTTGTCGAATAAAATAAAACGATTTTACCAAAATTTAATTCATACTCACTCCTGATTTTGAACGTCTACATTACACACACACACACACAAACAAATTATATATATATATATATATATATATTGGAAACGTATTTTGTGAGAAGTGTATGAGGTATAACCAAGTTAGGAAATGAATTGTTTTACATTCTTCATTCTGGAGGTGAGTAAGAATTTCATCTTTATACATGAAAAGTTGATTATATTAACGTTTAGATAGTTTACATATTTATAGATAGATACCAAACATTACCTTAATTAACACACTTAATAAAATTCAACTTAATTGAACTAACATACATGACAAAATAAATAAATTTAATAAGAGACCACATTCAACTTTAGTGGATCTGATAATCAGGTAAGGAGTGTTATCAATTTTGTTTAGAGCATTTCTCTACCAGAGTTTTCACTGTCCCACGCTAAGGTACAGTACAGGCCACTCCTGGCTTCTCTCCTGCCCACTCTAGTGGACCATGATGTCCACCTTCGGGATGTTCAATTTTTGGGCATTGAATCGATTCTTTGGGTTCTACTATATCACGAGGCGACTAGAGCAAAAGATAAAGATTTTCCATAGAACAACAATTCAACCATTCGTATTGGTAAAGGTTGCTTTATCTGACTACACTTACTTACAGTGGCACACCCATAAATTTACTTTTGGGGGAAGGATGGGAGCACAAACAATTAAAGTTGTAGCCCGAACGTAATTTTGCAGGAGAGAGGGTTGGGGTCAGTGGGTAGCAAATAAAGTGTATGAATTATTTAATGCCTCAGGAAGATATTTTAATATTTTTTTGTAACCAGGGGTAGTGATAATGTGTGTGGCATTTGTTTTTGTACTTTTATCCAATTTGTGACTTTAGGGGCAGTTTGAATGTGTGCAATGGTAGGCTTACCATAATATTTTCCCAACAAAATTGAGCACTTATAGTGTTCTTATCGACGTGAAGAACCAGTGGTGGTGGAAAACATTATTAGTATGTGGTGAAGAAGGCAGTCGGAAGAATAAAGGTTTTATTTAAGGGCTTTGTCCTCCGACACAAAAGGAAGCCCAGAGTCCCCAAAATTGCAAACCTGGGTTTCAAAATGTTTCTAATACTAATAATCAACTAAACATTTTCTATAAACAACCAAATTTTCATGTATCAATTTGGTTTTCTTTCGATCTCTAAGAAATCATTAAGAAAAGAATCGATATCGTGTGAATTAGATCCAGCACTTTAAATCGATCTAAGAAATCGACTAATCGAAGGTTAAGAATCTATTTTCAAAAATATCACTCTAAGATCAAACATTCCTTTCCTAGTCACTAGTCTAGTCTTTACTATACCTTGTAAAACTGATATTCCGTTCGTTTATCGCTGATATATTGGGCCATTCATTTGCACATACCTTGTAAGTGTGGCGCTATAGTCAAAGAGGTTCACACTCAAGGGCGAAGAAAGGAGGGGGGGGGGGGATACGTACTTCCCTGGGATTTATTGGACCCCACTTAAAGGAGGGTCCACTTAAACATATACAAACTTATTGCTATACATTTTTACTATTACCACGGTTTTAATTGTATATATCATCAAGCAAATACTAGTTAATATTTAAAAATTCATCTTCAAGCTGCAGCTTGTAAAATTTCTGATTGCAAAATTAGCTTTGTCAACACTTCAAATGCCATCATTGCCATGGTTGGTATTACTCGCGTCGGTGGCCACATGGTGTAAGACACTACTCTCGCAGTAGACTAGACTGCCAATGACAGGTTCTAATCTTGGTCGGATGAAGTGAGGGTAGTTTTTACAAAATGGTTTTCCACTCCTCTAAATATAACCTTTCTAATCCCTAAAACCATTAGTGTATTTAGTTTAAAACGTATAACCTGAAAGAGTAGTAAGATGTGGTGCTAAAAATAAGGTATTGAAAAAAAAAGGATGTTTCTTATAGTGACTGGATAAGTGAGCTCCAAGAAAAAGAGGCAAATATTTTTACTATCACCTAATAAGATCCTACATCGTCTTACATGGCTTACGCCTTCTGATCCGCACACTCTACTTTCATATATTTGTTTTGTCACTCGATCCAGACACATCCTCTCAACATGCCCAAACCAATGTAATCTACCTCTTTCACATTGACCTATTGGATTCCCTTTCAAACTGCACTCCTCCAACACCCATTCATTGCTCACTGTCCAGACGAGTATTTCTACAAACATTTATTATATATCCGATTCCAACCACATTCACCTTGCTCTTGTGTTTCTTCTGACAAACCCACATTTCACATCCATACTACAATGTTGGCGTCAACACACTTTTATATATATTTATTATTATTATTAAGCACCGCGTCTTACTACCCGTTCGGGTTATACGCACTTACGCTAATGTGTAATGGTAGGGTGATTGTGAGATGAAATGGAGGACCTACAGTTTAACGTGGAATCCGAACCACGGTGGAGGCCTGGCATTCCCCACATTCACAAGATGTCTTGTCAGAGGTGAAGGAAGGGTTTGATAATCAGATAAATCTGTGCCGGGACTGAGGATTAAACCCCGGCCGCCAGCACAGAAGTCTGACACCTTACCCCTAGACCGCCAGGTCACCGTCTTATTGATATAAAATTAGCAATAACTATGGTATTATTAAAATACACCGCCCGAACTGGGACTCGAACCCAGGACCCTTAGGTTAAAATCCTAATGCTCTACGACTGAGCTATCCGGACTTGTGAAACAACAAGTTTAAAAAATTTATCATTAGTCTTGGAATATTATACATATTAACCTATGAGAGTTTTTTGATAATGGATGACTATAATAATGATTTTAATCTTTTTCATGATAGTAAATAAGTTTCATCCGTATAGAATGCAGGTACATCAAATATTAAACGAAGATGATCATGATAGGCAAGTATAGTTTTTCGAAGAAATGATCGAATTATTAAATGCGAATCTATTGTTATGACGAGTGCCCTTTTTTCTTAAGTGGTTTTGTAAATAAACATAACTGTCGTTATTGGAGTGACCAAAATCTTCGTATTTTTACTGAACGACATTCACAATGGTCAGAAAAATTAAACGTGTGGCAGGTATATTAGGTGATGCGATTATTGGTTCGATATTTACTAACAGAAATTTGACAGGAAGAAAGTACTTGGAAATGCTTGAAGAAACTATTCATCCTCTCATAGTGCACGCCCTAGAAAATCAACTAGAAAATCATGGAAACATGGTACTTGATGAAGATATTTTACATTTTCAGCAATATGGAGCCCCCTCACCATACACTACACGTTCGTCAATGGTTAGACAACAAATTTAATGTACAATGGAATGGCAGAAGAGGAACAATTGAGTGGCCAGCAGGGTCATCTGATTTAACACCCATACATTACATACATTTAAAGTCCACTCTTTTATATGGGACTAAGCCCGCAAATATCGAAGAGCTAAAAAATAAAATATCAATGGCATGTACAGTAGCCCCATGGCTTCTTTGGTGCTGACTGACAGCATACACCTGACTTCTGACAGTCAGCATTTAGGTATATACCTAAATTTTGACTGTCAGAAGCGACAGCTGCTAAATACATGTTTTTGCAGATAATATGGTTCGGCGTAGGGATGTGTAATTTGGTCTGGTAACTTTTCAAAGCTGTCAGTCAGCACCAAAGAAGCCATGGGGCTACTGTAGTGTTACACCCCCTCTGAGTCCTTATATAATACGACCATTAAATAAAATAAAAGGGAGTGGGTGAAATCTAAGGAACAAGTGACAAGGGAAATTATTAGCAATATTTAAAAGCAAAAATATGTGTGGTTTATTCAAAACAATAACAATAGCGCAGAAAACTATACATGGTCTCATTATATCATAATGAGTTATGTTGAAAATCAAACTTATAGACAACAACTTTATGTCATTAAAGTTGCGCAGGTATTTACAAGAGAGAGATAAACTTGAAATATATTCACTATTCTAATGGGTCAGTCATTAAGAGACACAACAACATTACGGGTAGAATTTAATACAATAGATTAATAATAATATCATCCATCTGTATAATACATAACTTCTATACAAGGGCCTAGTGGGCACCTTGAAACTGTTACAAATATTTCTTTATATACAAAGAACGAAGCTTCAAATTACGTTAACTTTACCAGTAAATCTTATAAAAGAGAAATTACA
The DNA here is from genome assembly GCA_902141375.1 of Timema poppense. Classification (NCBI taxonomy): domain Eukaryota; kingdom Metazoa; phylum Arthropoda; class Insecta; order Phasmatodea; family Timematidae; genus Timema; species Timema poppense. The sequence continues at coordinate 142,102 of CABFOV010000951.1, forward strand.
TAACGCGAGAGTTTGGCTAACAGACTTTAGTCAAACTACCCCGGGGCTATCTGATCCTGACTCAGAATTAGGAAACTAAATACTATTTCCTTTAATAAACAATAATGTAAATGTCCTATTAGGACAAACTTTGGAAAAAGATTATTAAATATGCAAAAGTTAATTAAATTCATAATTAATACAAAAATAATAATGAAGGTTATTAATTTACGATATTTCAATATGCAAATAATGTTAAGAAATGTCACCTCTATGTTTACAAAATATAAATACTATTATCCACAATTTCAAACACATTAAATTTAACTCGTTCAAATTTTAAAACAATTAATAATTGTGGCTATCTACATCATTGAATTCTCCAAAAAGACTCTCGCGCCCAAATAGTTAGATTTAGAAAAAAAAAAATTAATTTTATATACTACAAAAAGACTAAAAGTTCAAAATAAATCAGAAATGAATCGCCATAGTTACGATTCCGATACAATATAAATATTTATCCGGCCATTGTCCAGGTCCAAGACAATGATCCTTCGTCGGTTGTAGCTATCATGATAGTCATTTTGGCATACATGCACAGCCTATTATATAGTGGGGTTTCGTCGCAATAGAAAGAAGGTGAGAGAACTGAACATACGCTTGGTGACGTCAATAGTGGCTTCAAAAAGTCACGTACACATCTTGTTGACACTGCTCCATCGGAATTTCAGCCAATTTCTTCAATCATATGATGTTTTGAAAGTAGTTCATATTTCTACCATCAGAGGGCAGGTGAATAGTTATTCTCTAGTAGTCTTCAAAGTTGGACGGCCCATTACACATTAGTGGAATCGGAGTGTCAGGACGTCTTGTAGGAACATCGTATCTCGCTTGACCCACTCGTCAATTTAGGATGCCAGGTGTAGGCCAGCCTTGTTGGTTGCTAGTTTCAGAAGATTCAATTGGTAAGTACATGAACAGTTTAATTATATTGAATTGGATTATGTAGTGAAAATATATTGTTCAGCATTGTTTTATTATGTCTTATTAACCTACGTGAACTAAAATAGAGAAGATTACCATTGTAGGGTTCCTATTAGTGGCGGTATAATTGGAGCGGGTAGTATGATTTACTGAGAGTTATGCGTTAATGTAAGCATGGGATGGGTCCTATTGTAGCACAATGCAATGTAATGTTACAGTAGAAGTATTACAAAAGCAACCCTACGAAACGCCAGAAGTGAATTCGAAAATAGACTATATATTATTGTTTAGCCCAAAATAGATAGCATTTTGAAAACCTCCTTTAAAGTTAAAATTAAAAAAGTATTTTTCTCAATAATTATTTTACAAATACACATAAACGTGAACAATCACACGTGGGTCAGTACTCAGTACACAAACACTTGTGTCTTCCCAATTTATGTTTGAATAGGCCAAAATCTAATGCCGCGGCCGGTGAAAGCGACTCAGAAACTTATTAGGCTCATTTCTCGTGATAGCTTTTACTTTGAAAAGCTTAAACGACCGTTTTGAAAATGACACAATGTGAGATACAAGAATATGTAATTTAAAAAATCAAAGTTATTTTAACATCACCTTAGCAACGCCATCCAAGAACATACCAGCCTTACTACCTTATTACCGCTTCAGAACCAAATAAGTTTGTTTAAAACATTTATTTATGCAATGCACTGTTGCCGAGATATTTTGACGCTATCAAGTTATGTTGGATCTTAAAATAAAAAGTAGATATACGTTTTATAGCTGGTTATCTTGGGCGAAGGAGGGAGGATTCATGGGGTTAGAACCCCCCTTAAACTTTCGTAAATTTTTAAACCTAAGCAAAAAGATGGCCATTTATTAAACTTCAAATGATTTAGAGGTAATCATTTTTCAAACAATTTCCAGTGAAGGACTACTACAAATAGCTTCTAAAGGCATTTATTATTCGAAAAATTTCCAGACAAACATAATTCTAAATGGCTTCTAGAGGCATCCGACTTTTGAAATAAATACCCGTAGGGGCCCACTCCGAATAACTTCTATATGCAGATATATATAATTTAATACAAAGTAGAACCACTCCAATTATCTTCTAAACGCATTCACTTTTAAAAAAAATATGTTCGGAAGATTACGTTCAATCGCTTAGCAATAGTAAGGCATTGACTTTTTTTTTAATAATCCAGGCAAGGACTATTACAAATAATTTCTAAGGTCATACAATTTAAAAAATTGTGTAGTGGAAGACCACTCCTAAGAACTCTTAGATAATCCGATTTAAAAAACAAAGTGGTGAAGAACACTTTAAATAGCTTCTAGGGCATTCCAAATTAAAAAAAAAAATCTAAATGAGGACGACTTCAAATAGATTCTAGGAAATCTAATTTATAAATATTATTCTGGTGAGTACTTCTTAAAATTGCCTTCAGAAGTATCAACATTTTGTCGAAGGAAGACTACTCCAAACAGCCTCAAGGAGTATCCAAATTTCAAAAAAATTCGGGGGGTACATTATTCTAAATAGTTATTAAAAGAATATAATTTTCAATAACTCTAAAAATAAGGACCACTTCAAATAGCTTTTAGGTGCAGCCAATTTTCTTGTACCCACTTCAGTGGTGGAATGGTCGAAAATACCTCTCATGTAAGACTGGCCCGCTGATAGCGGGGAAGTTAGGGTACGAGTACCGGTCGGGTGGTTTTACTAAATAGTTTTCCACGGTCTATCTTTAAATAAAAATGCGTGTAGGCTACACTGTCCTGCAATGATTCTGCTGTCTTGGTGAAAATAAGTGATTTATATGTAAAACAATGTGCTGATTTCGAAAATGCCAACGTTATTGTCATAACACGTCAAGATTTTATGTAATTTGATATTATATTAATTATACTGGATATTATATATGTGTCTATATTCATGGATATTGTAACACTATTGAATTAATCGCCCTGAATTGGGCATCGATTGAAACACTACGGATTTTTTACAGATATAATAATGCTGTGATGATATTTAGGCTGTCTATAGCTCCGTGGTTGAGGGCCTATCATCACTGTACGGAATAGGTACCGTTTAACCAGATGTTAATTGCTCCGCGGTCGAGCACTAATTAAATCGGTATATTTAATCGAATTAAAGAAAGAGAACTTTTGATGGCTGCTTATTCACACACGGTTTATTTAAATGACACCTGTTAATTATTTATACATATTCCAATTATATGTTTTATATCAATGCACACTTGTGATAATAACGTAAATTATTGTATTCTGTGTTGGACTGTGACTGCGAGAGCCAGTGCTAGATTTGTGAGTCCCTAACTGCGTTGCTTGTGTGAGCGTGGGTGTTAGAGCGACTTTTGTGT
>CABFOV010000952.1:0-21433 GCA_902141375.1 Timema poppense
TGTTCGAAAATTACTGCTTATTTGGGTTGTTCCTATACATGTACGCACATATTTAAATATTTTACCTCACGGTAAGGGTTTTACTCTATTAGTTTTGGAAAAAACTTTGTGGTTCCTGCCTCTTTCGCCTCTCTTTACTTTAAAACCCTTAATTTTGAATTAACTTTTTTAAAATTGTGTTTGGAGTGGCTCTTATGCCAAACCAATTTCAATCTTTAACCACAATTAGTTAAGTAGATTTTGATGTAGGCCTATATTTTTGAAATTTTGGAATCCTGCATTTCAACCACTCCCACTTAAAAATTTCAAATATTATCTTTATCTACCTACCGAATTTAAGTTTTATACCACAATGGGAATTAGTTGTTAAACTTACATATTAAAATAATTTTTGAGACTGGAAATGTCTCACTTTAAATATATCCTTGATTTGATAAAAGATTATATAAAAAGTGATTCCTGCAATAGAGTTCAGTAAGAAGTAACTTAAGACTACAGCAAGTAATAGATTTCCGCTACCTAGGAAGTAAAATAACCTAATATAACAAAAGCAAGAAAGTATAATAGCGCAGGCGAAAATAGCTTTTCGTGTAAAAGAAGACATCACCTTTTTTTTATCATTGCACCTTACTCCTTGTTCAGACTATACCCATATAATTATGATAATACTCTAAAGGGGCAGAGATGAGGTAGTAAGCATTTTAGAGGTAATCTACCCGCATTTGTGTGAAATAAGAGTAATAAACCATTAAGGCAAAACCACCTTCGGTTGACCCGACTGGGATTCGAATCCCGATTTCCCCGTTATCAGCTGGCCAGTCTAATACGAAAGTGACGCTTTAGACCATTTGGCCACTGAAGTGGGTAAGACATTATTAATGTCGACTGGCATAAATTTGGAAATCAGGAAAAGATTCCTAAAGGCATATATTTGGAGCAACGGTGCCGCGAACATGTTTCGCAAAGCGATATTCTTTGATCGGAATTTTACTCTTCACTGGCAAGTGAGAACAGCTACGATCCCCATACCGTGGAAGGTCCCTCTGTCATCAACTGTAAGGATATTGTGGTCAACATTGCCCGCAGTGGAAAGAAGTGTCATGTGTGGCATATTAATATTAGCTGTTAATACATCTGGAGTGACTGAATCAGTTTCGTTATTTTCAAAACGCATAACTTCTTTATAGAAAGAACTAAATCCCAAAGCTTGCAGCGTATCCACAAGGAATTGTGATTGATATAAGTGATGGACCTGCACTGCAAGGCCAAGTTGTAAGGGAGCAACAACAGCGCCGCGTGTGGTCGGGCAGCCTGAATAATTGCGTGACCTATTCCTGCCACATTTCGACTTTTATTTTTACCTACAAAAATACCATTTAACAATCTGCGCAGGGAATCAGGTATGAAAGAAAGGATAGATTATATCTTCAAAAAATGTTCTCTTGGATACTGACTGATCCGTAAGAGGTGGGGTGATGGACTTTATAACACTTTTAATAATACGGGCTTCTATTTCAATAATAGCCTTTTTTCTGTGATCCTTCATCCTCTGCAAGAGTGCTGAAGTAAGATCTGAGAATATTTGATGTATTTTCCCTCGTCGTCACAATATCATGGAAACCTTCTCCTTCAGAAAAATAAATATTTTTGTCATGCAGTTGTTTTAAATTTTCTTTGGTGTAACTTCTTCCAAACGGTCGTGAATCTTCTCTTCCATGAATTCCTTAATTTTTTCTGGTAGGTGCAAAATTGTCAGTTGTTCATTGTCATTAATTTCTAGGTAAGAGTAAACTTTCAAGAATGCTTGCTCGTGATCTTTGTTTTTGAGTAGGCCAGGTTTAATGCGCTTCGCCTCTTGTTCATTCTGGAACTGTAGTGGTATGTGAAGCGCAGAACGAAAATTACCGCTACAAGAGTGATAGTAAACACAGCTAACGGCGTGCAGATCATGTCCATAATATTCTATTATTCCTTTCCCCGTACTCGCCCATTCATCTAAAATACTATTACACACTCTCTAATAGTATTCACAAATACTTCTGTCTTCACATAACTTACACCAGCACTTCCTGGTGTAACTGCAATACCGCAGAAGAGACAATCTGTTTAACTGTTGAAAGGACCTACGGATACCCTGGCACTTCTTTTTGGTGGTTCAGCTTGTGTCGCTTTTTTGCTTTTAATGTCTTTCGGATTGATGTGCCGCTGTCTGCATTTTGAGTGTAATTTTTCTCCTGCAGCTGAAACGAACAACTCATCTCCTCTTTCCAAACTTGCTTTTTTGATTCCTTCATCCCCCTTCTGACGAACTTCTACAATGTCTGAAACACAACTTAAACCTTCATGGCATATAGTGAAAGTTTCTCGGTTTGCGATATTAGCACTCATGTTCAAGCCTAAAAAAGACTATATAAATAAGATAAAAAATAACATTAACGCATTGTCACAAAATGTCAATTAACACAGTAAACATAACCAATAGAAGTTAAACACACCAAATAAAAAGAAACACAGACGACAATACTGGTAAATAAAAAACAGGCTAGCCAACTGTCAAAGTAAAATTCTTGTACACATTACTCTTCTGTACTATATGAAGTAAGAATAGGATTTCGGCGCTGATCGGTGCGCAGAACTAGCCTAAGCATGGATGCAAACTACTATTTATATATATATATATATATATCGTTTTTTAAAATATTGCCGAAAAGAGGAAATTCTACAGAAAAATAATTACTAGAGAACAAAACATAGGAAAAAAAAAGATTTGTATAAGTCCGACTAAGTAAATGAATTGGCTGTATTTAAGTGATGCTAAGTTATTTTTAACCCTCTATGTGTATTCTAAGGCCTTAAAAACATAGGGGTAGACACCAATTTTAATTTTCTAGGATGAAAACTATAGGAGTTAGGTATTTTACGACCATCTTGGACGCCATATTGAAAATTGGGCCCTTCTGGTGGTCAAAATTTGGTAAATTTTTAGTACGTTACTCAGCACACCTGATATTACAAAAAAACCATTGATAAACCTTTTGTAGAAATTTTTTGAGGGTCTAACCGTATTTTCAGTCGACTAAAAGGAACCTTAAAGGTATACAGCAAAGAAGAGTTAACACGGTGGGCCAGCTACTGAGACATGACAGTTTGACGAAGATATTATTATTTAAAGAGATGTGAATGGAAGAAATTCAAGAGGGAGACCAAGATTGGAGTACATGAATCAGATAGCGAATGATGTTGGCAGAAGAAGGTACAGGGTGACCCATGGAAAAGTAACCCGCCTCCTACATCCAGCAGGCGCCTCACTCTGAATTGGAGGAGGTCAATCCCCTTCCACTCATATTGTGACATGAAGAATGAGTCAGTAAAGCTTTAGACAATCAGTTCACTTGCTCATGTTTCATGCTTCATGTCACAATATGGATGGAAGGAGATTGACCTCCTCCTATTCAGAGTGAGGCGCCTTCTGGATGTAGGAGGTGGGCTACTTTTCCGTGGACCATCCTGTACAAAGATGTAAAACAATTCAGCCCAAGATAGGCAAAAGTGGAGAGCTTCAGCAAACCAATCGCAAGATTGATGACCTAATAAAAGTCCGACACTTTAGCTCAGTCGGTAGCTTGTCTTTCTACTGAGCAAAGAATTCCGGCCCGGGTTCGATTCCTGGCATGGCTGAAAAATGTATCATTAAGGATATGTGGATTTCCACTTTCACAGTAATAAATTAATGGCCGGAGAGGGGTTGTTGTGTCTGTTCTAGATCTAAGTTAGTTTATAAGTCAGTTCAGAAAGTCCACGTTATATATCTAAAATATATAAAAATAAATTTAGAAAATTACCTTTAATGATGAGTTCAATACCCAATCACCTTTGGTGAAAAATAAACTATTATATTGAGGTAAGTTTTGCAACTGAATTTCCACCCACTTTTGATCGCTCCTTGTAAAATATACTTTTGAATAATAATAATATTTAGCACCACGTCTACTACCCTTTCGGGTTATACGCTTTAAGTACTAATTACCCTAATGGATTAGGAATTGGGAAGGTTGAATTAGAGGAAGTGAACCCGCATTTGGGTGGAGGGAGAGTGGAAAACCATTTAGGAAAAACCATCCCCAGTTCACCCGACTGAGATTCGAACCTCGATCTCCCCGTCCTCAGCAGTCGAGCTCAACACGACAAGCGCGTTAGCCAACTACGCCACCGAGGCGGGTTACTTTTGAATCATTTATGTTGAATAAAACCCTTAAAAACACTATAGAAAGATGTGCTAAAACACATGCGGCTGAGACTAGACTGCTTCGAGAGGAGTAGGGCCGTTGCAGCCAGAGCTGTTAACAACAGACGCATGCGGTCGCTGCATGTAAGGAAATGAATGATTCCATAGATAAATGTGTAGCAACCCGTTGCGACCGTCTCTGTTGGAATGCACCTTTAAGGCGCTACTCTCGTAATTGACTAGACTGCCGAAGAGGTTCGATCACAGTCGGGTATAATGAGAGTGGTTTTTCCTAAATGGATTTCCACTCTCTCTCCACGCAAATGTTGGTACACTTTCTCTGGTACATAAGCGTATAACCCAAACGGGTAGGAAGAAGTGGTGCTAGAAATTAAAATTAAAAGAACCCTCCAACATTTTAATAACTCTGACATTGAAATGTCATATTTAACTTGTTTGATTATGAAGTGGTGTACCTCTACCGCCTGCTCAAGCCCGGATTTAGTCTGCATGACGCCCTAGACCGAAATGATCTGTCACCTGCTTATAAGAGCAAAATTTCGAATTTCTATAGAGGAGAAAAGTTTGAAACCGTTGATAGGGAGATAGTTTTAGTACAGAAGAGTCGAGAAAAGTGAAGTTAGCTGAAAGTTAAAAAATATAAATGAAAAGTAAGTATAAAAAATAACGTCTTGCTTTATGTAAAAACAAAACCTTCACTTTTTCATAACATAACCTCTCTACAACTTTTCTTGGTCATCTCATTATTTTGTTAACAATAATTTAATGTAGAATTTCACTTGTGCATAAATAAAATCCTTTGATGACACTGGCAGAAAGAAGATAAATTTTACTTTACATTCACTTTGAGCCGGTGTCCGGTGAAAGGCAAAGCTGTGTAACTGTAAGTAAAATATCTTTGTTCAATGATATAAAGTATTTAAGTACACATGCCAAGGTTATTCAAATATCTATCTCTAGACAGTATTGCAACCTGGTGAAGTATTTATAAATATACACTCATTCAATTTATCCACAAAATATAATGAAGATAAAGCTATCTATTTACGCTTCAGTCTTGAAATGTTTACGTAAAAGGACATAATACACTATATTACATTGGTATTTGGTAATATAGTGAATCGGACAGTGTCACTAGCTGTTTCTCTTACCACACTTCCCCTATTTCATCTTTAGAGTTTCGAATTTACCAACACCGCGAGTGCTCCAATCACTACACGCAAAGCAAATACCACAGTTTACCTACACACTACAGGCAAGCGGAACATTTCAGACAGGAAGCTCGGATATTAACAAGTAGTTATTATTATTATTATTATTAGACCCCCGTCTTACTACCCAACAAGTAGTTGCTTGTGTTTTTTTCCCCTTAACTCTGTTGGCGCCTCTTATCAAGCGTCGCTCTAGGCACGGGCCTAGTGGGAAATCCGGGCCTGTGTCTTAACTGTCGAATTTCAAAATGTTCTACACCTCATAAGTTTTTTCTATTTGTAGACCTTCCAATTTTCTGGAGCAAAATTTTGAAATTTCACAATTTTGACTTTTCTGGCTGTATGGGGTATTCCTTCTTTCTGCTTAAATAAATCACTTGAAAGCTGTGAGCAGGAACTCCATTTTCAAAGACCGTTGTTAGATTGTGGGAAAATATGCCACGGTCATACATCACTGCATTTGTGTTAGTGTATTATTTTAATCGGAAAGATTGTCGTGAAATGTCAAGATGACCTTGACACAAATTTACATAACTTTTTCCTTACATAATACTAGATATTAAATAGCACGTTTGTGAAAATTAGTTTCGTTGTTTATTTTTAATCAACGATTCCCCAAATGGGAAGCTCAAGGCCGAACAACACAGACTGTCCCTTTATTAAAGAGGTTCAAGCCCTTTCTATTTTGAATAAAACGGTCACCCGCTGCTGTGGCCGCGTGTTATATGGTGGCGTCACTCTTGCCATAGACTAGACTGCCGATGACAGAGATATTGGAGTTCAAATACTGGTCTGATGTACTGAGGGTGGTTTCCTAAATGGTTTTCCACTCTCACTCCATGTAAATGTGGGTACACTTTCTCTTTATGCAACCTACATCCCCTCTAACCCACTAACACAATTATTATATATGCGCTTAACATGAGCAGGTTTAGTAAAATGCGGTGCTAAAAAAAATATTTGTAATTTACGAAGGCCGTTAATATAACAATAGTACGTAAACATTTTATCTACACGTAGTGGATAAAATAACACATATAAAGTAAACTGAAGAATCCTGGTAACTGTGGTAACTGTGATAACTGTAATAACACAATCTAGCCTACAAACTACATTTTCTCTCTTTTCGGCCATGTTAACTATTCTTAATTTTAGGGCTGGATAGGTAAGTCCAAAAACTCTTCTGATAAACCTTAAAAAACTATAAACCAAGTTTTAGCCAGATCGGTAAACTGGTATCGACTCTAGTTCCAGCCAGAAAGACAGACGGCAGTGCTGAAACCACTTTTTTTTAGTTCAGCGGGTCATGAAACGTCGACATCCATACAAATTTTGAATTTGATTTTTTTTTAACTATCGATCACAATAGGCCTACTTCCTTTCTTTTCGGGGTCGTGAGAAAGTAAAAGTAAAAAATTAGTTTTTAAATAGCGTTTTGTTAATCTTTATTGGACAAGGTGTTGGGACACTTATTCATCTCCAAGTAAAAATATTTTAACAACGAAATGCATCTGCATTGGTGGTCACGTGGTAAAAGGCGCTATGTTCGCAATATACTGTATTGCTTGGAGTTATAATTCCGGCCTGATTTGCTAAGATTTTTCCTAAATTGTTTTTCACTCTACTGCCACGCAAATGCAGATACAATTCATTTACATTTTACTTATATCATTCTACCTTATTAGGGTAATTAATATGCCCGGACAGGTGGTCGGACGCGGTCCTTGTTGACGCCATGGTCGTACCCAGAGTTTTTTTTAAGTGTTGGTGGGAGGGTTGTGTCGGCAGTGACTCGTGAGGAAGTTTCCCACTAAGAACTGTTAATTTAAAAAAAAAACACTTTAAAACCCTTTCTGGTTTAAAATGATTTAAATATAAATTGGTGTTGTAGTTGTTATGATTTTTATAAGACGTTAAATAATTTACTAGTATAGACATTGAGAAGCAATAAAAATATATTTGCCAATCCACTATACTTTTGGGAGAGGTTAGAACCCCGAAACACCCCTTCTCGTTACGGCCCTGATCGGTGCTCCCTTCCTCCGTTGTAAGAACCGTAACTAATAGAGGAAAAGGATCAGTAATTAGTTTGTTTTGAACGGCGCGTGCTACTTTCTACTTAAGACGAGTGAGACAGATTGTTCTGTTTGTCGGATGAAAGGGAGAAGCAGGTCAAACAGGTCAAGTGACTTTAGCTTGGGGGAGACACCTCGACTAGGCTGGGCGCTTGCCTGTCAAGGAACAAGAGCGGCCGTGGTAGAGTGCACTATGTCGTTGGATTCGCACTTCATTTGGTTGCGCTGCCGGAAAGTCTGGGCTCCAATCCCAGCTGGATGGTGTTAGTTTCATAATGACTTCCCTTTCCTTTCCCCTCGCAAATGCTGGTACATTCTTTCTAGGATTCCCTCTTCATCTCCACACCTTAGGTTAAGTCTTTAAAAGGTTTTGTATGATGGATGCATGAATAATTATATTAACAAGGGAAGAAGGCTACATTTCAAGGAAAATCACCAAAATTTGCCTCTTGTGATTATGGAAAATTACTGTGAGATAAGTTTAATATTGAGTCACTTCTATACTAAGATGGTATGGCCTATACATTACATAGCCAATTGACAATTTTAGAAGACATCGACAATACATGTGGAATATCCACTATTAACCAAAAGTCACATTATTTGGCTCAGAATGGTCAAAATGGACATAATTAGTCAAAAATGACCGCTTCAGGGTACAGGGTTGGACGTATAGATGAATTATTTAGAGTACATAAAAAGTTCAGTGGCTTAGAGGGGCTAGCTAGCTACAGGTCCAGGTGACCTTGGTTCCATTTCTGACAATGCTAAGAATTCTTTTGTATCTGTACGACGCTATAATTCAGTGGTTTAGGGAGAATAGTTGTAGATCCAGGAGTCCCTGGTTCCATTAATTCAGACGTTGTTAAGGAAAATTGAGTATCTGTACGAATACGTGATGATTCAGGGGTTTAGAAAAGTTTGTTGAAGATCCACGAGTCCTTGGTTTCATTCCTGATATTGCTAAGGAAAATGGAGTATTTGTATGAAGTGATTCAGTGGTTTAAAACTGGTTGCAGATACACGGGTCCCTGGTTCCATTATAATTGTATATCATTGTCCTATGAACAAGAATCAATATCTCACTAAGCCTACTATAAAAAAAAGTATGGAGATTAAACGAAAACATTTTTAGAAATTTAAATTAGATATCTTTATTTCAATTTCGTAGCTTGACCTAGTACAAATATAGCTTTAACCTGGACAAAATGTGGTGGGAATTGTATAACCTGGATGCCAACCTTGTACGCTCGATCACAAACTATAGTCGCGTGCACAACTACTATAAGTCTTGTAGGCCCCTACTATCAGGGACCTGTTTCATGAAGCTACAAGTCTACATGTATTTACAAGAGAATTCACTTGTAAATGGTAAGAAATGAGAAAATTATGTTTTATAAAGCTACAAGTAAACATTTGTAACTAATACAACTGAAACTTTATCATTTTCAACGATTTTTTACATGTAGAATTATAATTTGGTTCTTAATGGGTTGTTTGTACATAATGAGTTCAGTAGCCTACACTACTTTAATGAACAAATCATCTGTGTAAACATTTTAAGTAACATGTATATTATGTTTATATACTTATGATGAGGGTGTAGACAAATTGACAACTGTACAGCATACTCCTGATGTATCTTAATTTTAATATATTAATATCGTAGTTCAGTAGACTGTACGTCTTATTCCTAATATGTCTGCAGACATCATAACGTGTAAATACTGCCACGTCGCTATTACACTCAATAAGTGAACAAACGTTTATTTGCTAAAGGAGGGGGGGAAAATGCTAATAACTTTAAACTCCATAATTTGCAAAAGCAAATAAAAGCTATTTCCCAACCGTAAATGTACTTGGGTGACATTGAACGTTTCCGTAGCGGTTTGATCGTTGATTGTACTGACGAAATCCTTGTTTGAGGGCAGGTTCAATGTAACAATTTAATTATTGAAGGATGTTATTGAAGAGTTTTCTGACCTTTATTTGGACGCTTCGCTCCAAAAGTAGATTGACAATAAATAAATAAATACTATAACGACAAATTTATTTTTTGTATTTTATGCGCGATTATCAACGCTTACCTTAGTCAGATTGTAGACACATCAAAATAGACGCATTCACTTTATATGCTAAAATAAGTTATGGATGCAATTATAAAACCACCCTTACTTCCTTCCACAACTCTCATCCTCAAAATAACAAGATAAAACATAATATAATATTATAAACATAGTAATTATTTTATTATTTATATATACATATATAAATATAATATTGTTATGGTTTGAAATGTGTAGGCTATAAGTCTATTTATATCCTAGGAAAACAGGATGAGGAAGGTAAACAGTGCCATTACGGACCATCAAATGAATATATGTAGCTTGATACATCAGGATGAGGAAGGTAAACAGTGCCATTACGGACCATCAAATGAATATATGTAGCCTGATACATCAGGATGAGGAAGGTAAACAGTGCCATTACGGACCATCAACTGAATATATGTAGCTTGATACATCAGGATGAGGAAGGTAAACAGTGCCATTACGGACCATCAAATGAATATGTGTAGCTTGATACATCAGGATGAGGAAGGTAAACAGTGCCATTATGGACCATCAAATGAATATATGTAGCGTGATACATCAGGATGAGGAAGGTAAACAGTGCCATTACGGACCATCAAATGAATATATGTAGCTTGATACATCAGGATGAGGAAGGTAAACAGTGCCATTACGGACCATCAACTGAATATGTCTAATCTGTGGCAAAATGATGGGAGGTGAGTTTGAAACTAACAGCTCAAGTACTAACGTAGGTAAATTATAGAAATATATCCCAGGACCTTTCTAGATGAATTCTTTGTCGAGCACATTGCCTGTGTGTTCCACACAGCTACAGTAGCCCCATGGCTTCTTTGGTGCTGACTGACGGCTTTGAAAAGTTACCAGACCAAATTACGTATCCCTACTCCGAGCCATATGATCTGCAAAAACATGTGTTTAGCAGCTGTCACTTTTGACGGTCAAAATGTAGGTATATATACCTAAATGTTGACTGTCAGAAGTCAGCACCAAAGAAGCCATAGGATTACTGTAGTAACAGGAACGTATATCTCTCAGTTGTAACTTAGTTCCTGCCTTGTTAGCAGCCAGATTATCTTCTCCCTTGAGGTAGGCATCTCCCTCGTACCACGCGCGGCGGTCCGTATGTGCTCGGCTCTCACATGAAATGTTATCACGTATTGACACTTTCCAATGTCCCGACTGACTTCCACAAATATTGACGTAGTCACACGAGGGAAATACAGAGACAGGAATGTGACAGCAGAATAGTGTCTTGAAACTTGATTATTGTGGCTGAGCGGCCAGAGAGGCCGACTACAGGTTCCCACAAACTATAACTTAACCTGAAACACCCCAATCCCGTAGCGACGTCCGAGATATCCGCGCATTTATATTAATGGGGTATAAACTAGAAAGGTAGACTTATAAATAACTGTGCCTTAATTTGCATGAGGTAAGAGTGGGGAAACCATTTAAGAAAAACCACCTCAGTAGACCTGGCTGGTATTCGAATCCTGACCTCCCTCCCATCACCATCAAACTAGAGAAAACGAGACTGACGCCTTTGTCTACGTGCTCACTGATTGGGGCTGATTGAGAACGTTGAAGAACAGCTAATCCTCAGAGGATAAGAAATTACTCCTAATTACTCTAATCTTCGTGTGGCGCGATTTTTAAAATTTTAATAAGTGCTATTTAACGTGCACTTTCTAAAACAACTATATCAGCCCACGACTTAAACACGAGCTTGGCGAACGAACAAACACAACATCCAGTCCTATATTGTAATGTCTTTAGTTTTATACTTTATACCAAACAACAATTTTAACATGCTTTCGCAGTTATTATAACACACACACACACACATACACATACATATATATAATATTAACACTGCGTATTACTAATTGTTCAGGCTATACACAATTATCATTACCAATAAAATGTAGAGCTTATGTATCTGTCTGTCATGAACGTTGCGCGATATCTACCGCACGCAGAGGGCTGAAATTTAGAAAAAATAGGGATCCCTGTGCACGAAAATGTGCATCTCGAAACAGGAATTTTAAAATTTGATTTTTTTAAAATTAACTAAAAACTGGGTCGGAAGAAATAAAATGAAGAGTTTTTTTTTTTTCTCTTTGAAGCAAATAAAAGTGTTGCCAGGGGTAACCATGCAATCCATCCTCTGAAGTTTCGCAATCAACTTCATGATAAGATTAAGTATTATCGTTATTATAAACATCAACTGCAAGGATTGTGTGGAGGAATCTTATCTAGGAAGACTAGCTTTCAATCCTATACGGGTGCATTTTTGTGATTTTAAATTATTTTTAATGCTAGTCAAGTCACTGTCCTAATCTTATTACCTTAGGGTAGATAATTTAAATCATGACACGTACATGTAAATATATATTGGCTGTGTCAGCTATTAAGTTTAACGTTACTATTTGACAAAAACTTCCCCTGACCTGACTGAGTCTGATATACTGGAAGGAGAAACGACCACATCTATAGGAAACCTTAGTTTAAGTATGATTTTGATAGGAATAACAGTAGAAGCTAGTTACTAAAGTTACTAAAACAATTTTAATATATTCATAAATCAAGTAATATTATCTGCAGCTGTCACTTTTGGTCGATACTAACAATACCTATAAAATAACACAAAAAAATATAGGACAATGTTATCACTGTTGTCCATAAAGAAATATGTTTGAATTTTCTCTACTGTTCCTCCAACCAAAATCAGGGTATACAATAAAATCGGTAGACTATGTAACTTATAATAATTATCTTGAAGTATTTTAAGTTAACGTAAATTATACATAAATGCATATCACTTTTCCTAAGACAACAAACACAAAAAAAAAACTGCATTGGTGGTCGAATGGTGTAAGACCTCACTGTAGCAAGACTGGTTTTCCGCTGATGAGTAAGTTGGAGTTAGAATCTCAATTGGGTGTATTGAGTTTTGTTTGCTGATTTACCACGCAAATTTGGATACATTTCCTCTAAGTAATGTATTCCGCATTTTTATCCAGTCGCCGTAAATATGCGGATATCCCGCTGGCCAGATAGCTAGACGTAGTGCAGGAGAATTATAATCTCTGAAAGCAATTCAAGTAGGCAACTTCTGGTATTAAAAAGTATATGATTTGTTTTATTACACTAGTACTCTGATTAATACCAGATTACTAATCTCATGTAGCATGATGAAGAGGGTGGTCGTAAAGGATATACACCAACATTTTTCTGTAAAGAGGATGAGGAAACAAGTTGCACTCTGCCGAGGATGAAACCATAAATCCCCTTGTAAGAGTATTTGGTATTTCTTCATTGAATGGTCGAGTCTGGGCGTTACTCTGTCTCCAGGAGAGGGCGTCGTGCTGCCTCCAAGAGGCGCAGTAAGGCACTACGCATCACTTGACAACGGACGGAAATGGGGCTTGGCCAGCTAAGCGGGGATAAGACAAGATGAGTTTGAGAATGAAACAGCGTTGAATATTCAGGTTCACGGTCAACAAGAGTTAACGTGTGCTTTAAGACAAGCGCTTGGGAATATAATAATTAATTATATCTATTGTAGCAGTTAATTTTGTATGTGGTGATATACCATGGTAACTTACATCCTTTACCACAGTATATATATTCTACCATTGTATATGAGTGATGGACGATGCATCGTGGAAGACGTTAGGGGCCTATATCTCTATGATATATCGTCTACTGCAATATATAGCCTGATCTACAACAGTTGTGATCTGGTGTTTCATGGAACTTGTCAAGTTTATTTTTATTATTTTAGATTACTGTAAGTAAGAAGTTAGAGATACTAATCATCAACTATAAAATAATATGATCAACTAAGCATTGGAACTCTGAAATAATTAATCTTTCGTGTCCTGAATTCTATGTAAGTAAACTTAGCTAAATTGAAACAAATACAATGCAACTCGGTAATGCATCGTCCTTCTCGGCGAGGTATCATTATACTATTGATGCATCGTCATTCTAGGTGACAAACAGACTTTCGACACATCGTCCTTCTCGGCGAGGTATCATTATACTATTGATGCATCGTCATTCTAGGCATTCTAGGTGACAAACAAACTTTCGGCACATCGTCCTTCTCGGCGAGGTATCATTATACTATTGATGCATCGTCATTCTAGGTGACAAACAGACTTTCGACACATTGTCCTTCTCGGTGAGGTATAGTCATACTCTCGATGCATTGTCCCACTTAGCGATGCATTGTACTGTTTACCAATAATTGAATGCCGATATAGAATACAAACATGGTTTAATTTATTGATTGATGGTAAGTTTTCTATACCCATTACGTTCTTAACTGAAAAGACTTTCATTTCCAATTTGAATTATTCCAAAATATTGTTAAGTAATTTAAACTAATAAGAAATTAAAGTTGTCAAACATATTATTGAGTTGTAAGATTTATCAGTTTGTCGTTTCACGGTCGCAATCGCCCCACCGTTGTTTGATCTTGAATTGTAGGCAGAAGGTCGAGTAGAGTCTTAGAGTAAGCCTGTTTCATGACATCCACGTTGAATCTCGCCTTATTTTTACTTAATACGTGTTTAATTTTATTTTATGAAGCACCTTGTCTTACTACCGTTTTAATTACTCTAATATGTTAGGGATGAGGAAAGTTGAATTTAGTAAATATGTATCCGCATTTGCGTGAAGGTAGAATGAAAAATCTTTTAGGAAAAACATCTTCAGTACACCCGAATGGGATTCCAACCCCGATCTCCCTGTAATCGGTAGTTTAGTCTATTGCGAAAGTGACGCCTTAGACCCAGCCTGTGCTAACCAAAGCAGGTACGTTTTTAATCTTTTATTAAAAATATTTTTGATTGTTGGAGAAGAATAGCTATAAATATATCAAATCTATTTACTGCTTAAAAAAATTGTATCGAGTTTCTATAAAGCATAATTATTTGTGTTATAGTTAATAAATAAATCTGTACTAAAATTAGATCAGAGCTCAAAAATTAACGGTCGCCAGACAATCATCAAGCTTAATTTTTTTAATAATAATTTTAATTCCAATTTTAAAGAATGTAGGCCTGTAAGCTTAACAAAGATTTCTTCACTCAAATGTTTATTCCTGGCAGTACATTCTAGATACCGGTTTCTTTATTGATCAGAGTTCATGACTATTATATTCTGAAAATTGAAAAATGACACTTGGGCACGGGAATCGGACCCGGGACCTTTGGCTTAGTACGCCAATGCTCTACCACTGAGACCCGCCTCGGTGGCGTAGTTGGCTAACGCGCTAGTCTTGTTGAGCTCGACCGCTGAGGATGGGGAGATCGAGGTTCGAATCTCGGTCGAGTGAAATGGGGGTGGTTTTTCCTAAATGGTTTTCCACTCTACCTCCACGCAAATGCGGGTTCACCTCCTCTAATTAACCCTTCCCAATTCCTAATCCATTAGCGTAATTAGCTAGTATTTAAAGCGTATAACCCGAATGGGTAGTAAGACGTGGTGCTAAATAATAATAATAATAATCTACCACTGAGCTATCCAAGAAACTCCCCGTGCCCAGGGTCATTCTTCACTTATATTTTAAGGCAGAGTCCATGATGGACGTGCGGAAATCGTTGGCTACAAATGTGTGATTTTATTAAGATCGCTGCCTTAAAATAGGAGTGAAGAATGACCCTGGGCACGGGAATATTCCTGGTTAGCTCAGTGGCATTGGCGTATTAATCCAAAGGTCCTGGGTTCGAGTCCCGTGTTCAGGTGTAATTTTTCAATTTTCAGAATATATCTAGATGGAGTAAATTATCACTAAAAGCGTATATAATAGCTTTGGCTATTTGATTCTTCATGACTATTACCAAAATAATTCTCCACATTTTTTAAAATCTCCTCTATCCCGCCCCCTGGCTGAACATAACCCTGGTAACTCAAAAAATTAAATCGCGATATATCGTGAATACCGGTTTAATGCAGACGATGTATCGCGATGTCAACATTCTTGAATCGCCCAGCCCTACTTTCCACACAAATACTGATGTATTTTCATTTAGCTATATGATACTTTTAGCACTTTTCTTTAGACTGATTTATAATCTCTCTGGATTACCCTGACTTCATTTTAGGACAACTACTTATTCAACCCCCTGATTCCAGACCAGTAACTTATCACTTGACAAAGCTACCGTGATTAATATTTGGACTACCCTTGAAATCAAACAAAGTACTCTTAATTTAGAAGGTGAGTGAGCAACCGAATAAGCTTAAGGGCCAGTTTCATAGTCAGATTGAGCACGCCTAAAGTGTGTAGCTATACTAAATACAGAACGACACATACTAGATCAGAATGAAGTGGACCAATTTCATATGCGAAACTGGCCCATTTCATTCTGATCTAGGTAGGTGTCGTCTTGTATTTCGTATAGCGCCACATTTGAGGCGTGCTCAATCTGACTATGAAACTGGCCCTAAGTGTCAGGCTTATAGGTTACTATCAACCTATAAGAAAGGTAGGATTTAAAGGCTCCGTTTGAGTAATTGTACCGGCATTCGCCTTGAGGGGCTAAGAGGGGTGCACTGCGTCCTACAGTACCAAGTCAGTCACACACGCTAACCACGCATCAGAAATTACTCACTAGCAGTTCCGTGTCACGGCATAGACAAGTATCTCCTTATTCGCGAGCCGATCCTACGCAGAATATAACCCAGGACCGTTCCTTACGACTTGCAGGACCAGTGTGGAGTCACTCAGCCCCTAGACACGTTATATCTATATCCAGACGCAGGCACAGTGGGACACGTGGTGGGCGTTAAGAAAGTTATCTCGCATAGACTGTCATAAAGTCCAAAAATATGGGATTTACTACATTCCTCTCTGCCTGTATGTCCTTTTATCCATATAACTTACCTGGCGCTACAACGAAAACTTTGATTGATTTCGTTTAAACTCGATATTGAAATGGGTGACCTGGTGGTCCAGGGGTAAGGTGTCAGACTTTTGTGCTGGTGGCCGGGGTTCAATCCTCGGTCCCGGCACTGATTTATCTGATTACCAAACCCTTCCTTCACCTCTGTCAAGACATCTTGTTAATGTGGGGAATGCCAGACCTCCACCGTGGTTCGGATTCCACGTTAAACTGTAGGTCCTTCATTCCATCTCACAATCACCCTAACCATTACACATTAACGTAAGTGCGTATAACCTGAACGGGTAGTAAGACGCGAAGCTAATAATAATAATAATATTGAAATGTTATAATATGGTTATGCCTTCAAGGCGAAATTGTGATTTAATTCTTGCTACAAGATTAAGAATAGTTTACTGATGACTGATTTAAAAAAATTCATTTTTTTCCTTTTAAAATGACCAATATGGTTTTGTTCAAAATGGTTATTTGTGGAGTATTTTATATAAAACACCAAGTTTGTTTTTAAGAGAAAAATTAAGGTATCGGTAGTTTACTGAAAACAAATTTTTGAACATTTTTTCTAACAAAATTAAATTACACAATAGTAGTAGAATTGTCTATCGTTGACTTAAAGTATAAAACCTATGGGATCAGGCCGAGGAGAGCAAATAGTAAGCCTACCCTTATCGGTTGTTTGAGACCTCTGTCTATTCTAAAGATACAGGTTTGGAAGGTGCGTGTTGAGGAACTGTGCCCCCTTACCCCTGGAGTAAAATAAACCACCAAACAATCCCCGATGTATCCTTAGCCATCTTTGTTGATGATTTGTGGCGTGCACTCTCTAAACACACTACACTACTTGCATAATATAAAAACATAAATTGTCTGGCGCAATGGATGGAGGCAAACATCCGCGATGAGGCTTCAGGCCGGTTTCCCCGAGCATGTGCGAAGTTTGTCGTCATTTCCTTTCAAATGTATAGCAACTCTCCCTAGTAACGGCTCAAACATTCATTGGCGTGCCCTTTGTTAGTGGAGTTTGTTTATTTCTTATTAAATTATAATGAAGAGAGCAAGCTTCTACATTGTTATTGTTTATTAGGTCCCCCTAGATTGCTATAACCGGCAGAATATAACCAGGCTCCTCTAGGCCTGTAGTCGGCAGAATATAATCAGGGTCCTCTAGATTTGTAGCTGGCAGAATATAACCAGGCTCCTCTAGACCTGTAGCCGGCAAAATATAACCAGAGTCCTCTAGGCCTGTAGCCGGCAGAATATAATCAGGGTCCTCTAGGCATGTAGCTGGCAGAATATAACCAGGCTCCTCTAGACCTGTAGCCGGCAGAATATAACAAGAGTCCTCTAGGCCTGTAGCCGGCAGAATATAATCAGGGTCCTCTAGGCCTGTAGCCGGCAGAATATAATCAGGCTCCTCTAGACCTGTAGACAGCAGGATACAACCAGAGTCCTCTAGACCTGTAGCTGGCAAAATACAACCAGGGCCCTCAAGACTTGTAGACAGCAGGATACAACCAGGCTCCTCTAGACCTGTGGCCGGTAGAATATAACCAGGCTCCTCTAGACCTGTAGCTGGCAGAATATAATCAGGGTCCTCTAGACCTGTAGCTGGTAGAATATAACCAGAGTCCTCTAGACCTGTAGCTGGCAGAATATAATCAGGGTCCTCTAGACCATGTAGCCGGCAGAATATAACCAGAGTCCTCTAGACCTGTAGCCGGCAAAATATGACCAGGGCTCTCAAGTCTTGTAGACAGCAGGATACAACCAGGCTCCTCTAGACCTGTAGCCGGCAGAATATAACCAGTGTCCTTTAGGCTTGTTGCTGGCAGAATATAACCAGAGTCCTCTAGACCTGTAGCCGGCAGAATATAACCAGTGTCCTCTAGACCTATAGCCGGCAGAATATAACCAGTGTCCTCTAGACCTGTCGCCGGCGGAATATAACCAGGGCCCTCAAGTCTTGTAGACAGCAGGATACAACCAGGCTCCTCTAGACCTGTAGCCGGCAGAATATAATCAGGGTCCTCTAGACCTGTGGCCGGTAGAATATAACCAGAGTCCTCTGGACCTGTAGCCGGCAGAATATAATCAGGCTCCTCTAGACCTGTAGCTGGCAGAATATAATCAGGGCCCTCTAGAACAGAATATAATCAGGGTCCTCTAGACCTGTAGCCGGCAGAATATAACCAGAGTCCTCTAGACCTGTGGCCGGCAGAATATAACCAGTGTCCTCTAGACCTGTAGCCGGCAGAATATTACCAGGGCTCTCAAGTCTTGTAGACAGCAGGATACAACCAGGCTCCTCTAGACCTGTAGCTGGCAGAATATAATCAGGGTCCTCTAGACCTGTAGCCGGCAGAATATAACCAGAGTCCTCTAGACCTGTGGCCGGTAGAATATAACCAGAGTCCTCTAGACCTGTAGCTGGCAGAATATAATCAGGGTCCTCTAGACCTGTGGCCGGTAGAATATAACCAGAGTCCTCTAGACCTGTGGCCGGCAGAATATAACCAGAGTCCTCTAGACCTGTAGCCGGCAGAATATAACCAGGGCCCTCTAGACCTGTAGCTGGTAGAATATAACCAGGGCCCTCAAAGCTTGTAGACAGCAGGATACAACCAGGCTCCTCTAGACCTGTGGCCGGCTGAATATAATCAAGGTCCTCTAGACCTGTGGCCGGTAGAATATAACCAGAGTCCTCTAGACCTGTAGCCGGAAGAATATAACCAGAGTCCTCTAGACCTGTAGCCGGCAGAATATAATCAGGCTCCTCTAGACCTGTGGCCGGCAGAATATAACCAGGGTCGTCCTCACCTATAGTCGGTAGGATCATCCAGGATCTTCTAGACCAGTGTTATTCAACCTGAGGTATGCAAAAACATCCTAGGCGGTACTTATAACTAAAAGTAAATATATTATTTCATGATAGATACCGAATAACCAGGACCATATTTAGGGTTAACCCTAAGAGACCCGAACGTAAGGACGTGTTAATGTGAGTGCAATTTCTCTCTCTCAAGCTCTCTCTCTCTCTCTCTCTCTCTCCTAGATCTAAATTATATAATATGGATATCTTGCATTATGCACTCACCAACTTTGGGGGTACAAAGTTGAAAACAAATTATATCTGTAAGTACTCAAACAAAAAGGGCTAAATACCACTGTTCTATACCTATATTCTAAAGGATAGAAGAAGGCTATCCTGAACCAATCTGTTGTGTATTACCTGTGAAAGAAAATGAGCCGCTCATAAAGTGGCCTGCAGGGAGAAATTTGTCGGCATGACTAAAGGTGGAGTTGGGGTCATAACAGTCAGCTGCGGCGCGCTTTATGTTGGTTAGTGGCACAGAGTCAAGTATGGAGCTTGGCTCTCTACAATCCACATGTGTTCACTTGGTTCAAAGAGAGGGAGAGCACTTTTACAAGCGTTGGGAGCTAACACCAGTTTAACAAGCCATCAAGACAGTAACTAGTGAGTGACCTGCTTCAGTTGCCGCATGATTTAAGGCGTCACTCTCTCGTCTGCCGATGATGGGGAGATCAGGGTTTGATCCCGGTTGGGTGTACTGAGGGTTGTTTTCCCTAAATGGTTTTACACTCTCCCTCCTCGCAAATGTGGTTACACTTCCACTAAATTCGACCTTCCCTAGCCTTAATTAGACTATTATAAAGGAGAATATTGTGGTCAACTTTTCATAATACTTTTTGAAAATGAGAGTTGAAGAGAAATATATAAAAATATTCGATGTCAAGAAAATATGCTAGTTGCGTTCAAATACAATAATAATGTTTCTATTTCTGTCGGAGTACTGGTTTATTGATGATCACCAGGAGAATACTTATGGAATGAGTGCTGACAGAGGATCACTAGGGATTTACTGGTGGAGTATCTGGAATTGACTGAGGGTCTTGATGGTATTATTTTTAGAATACTGACTGAGTGATGACCAAGGATGATAGGTGATATACGAGTTGTCCATAATCCAGAGAAGGCTCCAAACGTTAATAACCCAAGCTTGTTAAATAATTGTAAGGAACACCAATCAAACCAATCAGGACGAGACATGACCCCCAGATGTTCTTGCGTCATCAGTCCAACGTCCACAATATAACAATGACATCGCCACCGCTGATTCAATTGTGACAACTAGAAAGACGGAATCTCAATTAGCGCATTATATCCCAGGCTAGTAGCGACCCGTGGCACAGGGGCCAGGGAAGTCGACTGCCGAGTTGGCGGATCTTTGTTCCACCCACTTCGATACTCGTGTATAACCTGCACTAGGGCGTCAGTCTTGAATGGGCTGGTTTACCGGTGACGATGTAGAAATATTCTTTAAATATCACAACATTTTCTTTAAATATCACAACATTTTCTTTCCATCGCATTAAGTCTAACACCTTAGCTCAGTCTTTAGCGTATCTGACTGATAAACTAAGTTTCCTGGGTTCGATTCTTTGCGGGACCTAAATATGTATTATTGCTTAAATTTGGGCTTCTCCTTTCACAGTGATGTATTAACGGTTGTAAGGCGTATTAGTCACTAGAACAAGTAACTGATAGCTTATTAAAAAAATATATATATTTAAAAAAATTGAAATTGTGGAATATAAATGCCAATCAAGCCATTGCTGTCATTTTTTCTCTAAACAAAACGAAACAGTAACATACTGACCAAATTCTCATCTGTTCTCTGAACCGTCCACCTCTTTGTTGAAAAGACACATCTTATACAATGCCTGGATATGTCTCGTCTTAAAATAATAAGAGCATGATGTGAGTGCGCATGACCCACATCTCTCTGAAACAAAAGACGGCTCCATGTGTCATCTACACACACACACACACACACACACACACACACACACACACACACACACACAC
>CABFOV010000952.1:31027-45876 GCA_902141375.1 Timema poppense
CCGGGGTTCAATCCTCGGTCCCGGCAAAGATTTATCTGATTACCAAACCCTTCCTTCACCTCTGACAAGACATCTTGTGAATGTGGGGAATGCCAGGCCTCCACCGTGGTTCGGATTCCACGTTAAACTGTAGGTCCTTCAATAAAATGAGCTCAACTTCTTGGATTTTTCTTGCAACTAAAATAAAGATTAATTATTTTCTGAAAAAATAGTCTGAGATATACAAGTACATAAAATTATAATTAGTTCTATCTTCATTTTGATGCAGAAAAAAACGTAAGACTTTTCTCTGTGCGACTGTGCGCTGGTCCGTAACGTAAATATTTTACGGGTTGGAAATCGCAACTAACTGATAAATATTTTATTTAGACTTTTTGTGTATTATGTCCAATCATATCAAAGATTTTTCTTTAACGTCTTCTTTTGTGAATCGGTTCACCCAAAATAATGTAATTTATCGTCAAGATATAAATTAATTTGAGCGTAGATTTAGCTAATACTATTTTACTCAAAATAATTTTTCTCAAAATAATTTTTCTCTCAAATGCTTTTTTATCAAAATGTAGCTTTATTATTTTTTGGGTAGGATTTAGAAAAATTCCCATTTCTTTTGAAGTTAGAAATAACTATATTCTTACATATTTTGGCAACAACATAAATTTTGTATAAATATAATGTATATAAAATAGTTTTGTTTGTATATTTTATATATGGACCTAAATTGTAAAGAAGTGTCTCACTTATGGCTCTGACAAATATGAAATGGCAGAGGAATAAACGATACAAGTAATAACATTCAATATACAGCCAGTCCTTGTGATGATCGGAATGAAGGTGTCGCTTGTATTTATTTATTTAGCCGCGTGTCTTACTTCTCGTTCGGGATAAACGCTTAAGTACTAAGTACGCTAATGAGCTAGGAATTGGAAAGGTTGAATTTAGAGGAAGTGAACCCACATTTGCGTGGAGGAAGAGTGGAAAACCATTTTGGAAAAAACCAGCTCATCCTACCGAGATTCGAACCTCGATATCCCCGTCCTCGGCAGTCTAACTCAACACGAAACTAGCGCGTTAGCCAACTACGCCACCGAGGCAGGTAGATGTTGCCTTTAGGGTCATTTGGTGTATGTATTTCGGTGGGCTTGGTAGACTGATGTGCAATAGTACCTTCTGGCTCAGTGAGGAAAGCAATGGGAAACTACCTAATTCCTTATTTCCCTAGTAACCCTCTTCAGTGCTGCCTAGGCATTACAGCTGACGGTGGAACTGTTGAGGGTCCAACCAACCTTCGGGTTGAGTATATAATTCACACATATATTTTATATATAGGCCTATATTTTTGGTACAAATGTATAGTTTCGAACCCAAAAAAATCAATTAAGGGGGAGTGCACTTGTGTATTTTCCAAGTATATATAGTTTGTTGGCATATGACTCACAAACTAACGAAACAAGGGCTGTACGCTCAATACAACACATCCTGTCCATAATATTTATGAATTGTATTGCAGGTTTAACGAAATACCAGCACCACTCGGGATCTAATCAAGACACCCTAAATGCATTTTTTGTTTGAATAATAATAAACTTAATTATGTTTTTTATATTGTACATACATACTAATTTTGATAATAATATCCTACACTTGTAGCTTTTGGTATCAAAACAACTAACTTGACTCAGGGCGGCGATACTAAAATAACCCCTACTGGGTCCAGGATGTTACTTTCTCTTACGCGAACACACAATTAGCGATAGTGAAAGAGTGAGAGAGAAAAAGGGGTGTGTCGAGACCCCTTTCGCCTCGAGTTGGTGGATCTGTGTGTCCCCTGGTGAACAGGAGCTCACGTGGAACAGGAGATCCACCCTTCCCTACTGTGACCACTCTTCCGTGATAACCTCGACTGTGGGACACGCCCCCCTATTACTCCTTCATCGCCGCCACAGTCCACCCGCTGAGCAGGGAGATCAAAGAAACTCCTGATTCTAATATACCTATATTATAATATTGTTCACTAAAATACAATTATTATCACCTCAACTCAACAAAGCCGACAACTTTATAAAGAGGCCATGTTCGTGCTTTCAGGGTGTCTGTCATGAAATTTGCTAATGTATCATTGATGTAATGAAAAAGTCGTGAATTTAGACTTGAGGCCGTGAATTTACAAATTGTAATATAAATTAACCATAGGTACCAAAACCATTTTGGTTAATAAATACAAATCACTCTTAAGTTAAACAGAGACTACATTCGATTAGACATTTTAAAACCTAATTAAAATAATACGTATCCAATATTCAAGATGGGTTACTTGTATACAATTAATGTTGGTTCATCACTTAGTGATTACCCGCCTCGGTGGCGTAGTTGGCTAACGCGCTGGTCGTGTTGAGCTCGACTGCCGAGGACGGGGAGATCGAGTTTCGAATCTCGGTCGGGTGAACTGGGGGTGGTTTTTCCTAAATGGTTTTCCACTCTCCCTCCACGCAAATGCGGGTTCACTTCCTCAGATTCAACCTTCCAAATTCCTAATACATTAGAGTAATTAGTACTTAAAGCGTATAACCCGAACGGTTAGTAAGACGCGGTGTTAAATATTTCACTTAGTGGTTAAAAGAATTGTAGGCTTTCATTTTAGTCATTGAATCAAATAAAATCAACTCTTAGATAGGCTCAGTTAACAACAGTATTATTATTTTTTAACTCGGCTACTTTACAGCTCTAACGTGAACTGCCATAGTATGTTCGAAAAGACATGTTAAAAAAAATCTTAAAAATTCATAAACACATTTTTCCTAAATCCATTAAAAGTAATGAAATGGGTTTACTCGTTCCTGATTGACACCCTGTCGCCGTAGGAAATATATCGTGCCTACTTTAAACTGATACGTTTAGGACAAAAGTTTAATTTTTTTTCGTTCACTAAGTCGTACTCGCCGTTCTGGCTATCGGCTAAACTGATGGGAAAGAAAGGATATGGATAGAGTTTAAAGGAAGTGTACCCATGTTTGCGTGGAGGGATATTGGGAAACCATTAAGGAAATAAACACCTTGGTACACCTGACCGTAATTCGAAACCCGGCCTTTTCCTTCGTCGGCAAATTGGACCATACGATACTGACGCCTTATTCCGTGTTCGTACCAATTCAAGCAACACAATAGATGTTCACGATTTAGTCAAAAGCCCTAGGATGAGAAGAATAACTTATGAGGAAACGCACCAGCGTTCATCTGGAGAGACGATGCAAAACCACTTTTCGTGGGACCGGCCTTCATTCGAACTGGCATCTCATCCTCTTGGGTCAGAGTCAGGAACTCCAATTGAACATGCTTTGGTTTTGAGTTAATTTTACCTACAGGTACTTTTTAATACTTAAAATTGTTCGGTGGGCAATGGAAATGCAGTAGTGAGGCGTGACCTTTTAAAAAATGTTGCCAGGAACATACACTATAGAGTGACGTCCACCAGTGGATAAAGTTGTTTCATTTTTTTCAATTGCTCATTCAGTCATAAATTAAACACGCACCTTCACAATGCAATTAAAAACGATACTTGTGACAGATTGACTTAATTTCATACGCCTCAGTGTGTGCTTCCATTTGTTGCACATGCGCAATCCAGAGCTCCCAACAAGTTTGGTATCCAGTCGGGTTCATAAAAACTGCTTACGTCAGGCGTTCCATTTTGATATTGACAAGAATGAGCCCAGAAAACATTTTAATTATCTGTATTGACTGTCTAGTATTTAAAAAAATTAAACCATATTATTTTTAACTTTTACAAGTGGTTATATTGGCTACTCATTTGTGGATATCTTATATATTTTGGAGTGATTTATACAGGGTGATCCAAAAGTCACGCAACCCCCCAAAAAACTTATATTTTGTGCCATAATTTCGGCATTTTGTTTATTTATTCAGTACGCGGGATTCTGGAAAATTACTCACAGATTATTGTTGGCATTCAATGTACGAGTTGGCCTTATAATAATGTTTCAAGATGAATACTCGCTCTGCGCGTGAAAAACTCATCTTACACTTTCAAATGCTGTAACTCAACTGGCTAGACCTAGTGTATGTCTCAAGATTACACGGTCTGCACAACACTCGGCCAACATTACAGTGTTGCCACACCTATAAACAACATGTTAATTTTCTATGTTATTCTGCGAGAAATATCCTTGGAAAAACATGGTTGCGCGACTTTTGGCTCATCCTGTATATCAATAAACCGCACACTTAACTTATCAAACCTGATCGGTACAATGTTTTGTTTCGTGACTCATTAATAGCCTAGTATAGAAGTAATTTTACACAATTCCGAATATATTTTGATTTTTCCAAATATGCATAATTTAGGTAACACTATTGTTACGGTAGAGTAGTGGGCTTACATGTTTCAACAAAGAAGTAGAGTAAAGACAAATTCTGGTTGAGTTAGTGTTTGGAATTTGATCTCCGTACTATTATTTTATGTGACAATTTTCATCGCAATCAAAACAAACATTGGGCTGTATAGTGTTGATAATCATGCAAGACTCATCTTAACAACACAAACTAGAAGGCAACTTTTTTTTAGGTCCAATCTATGTCTCTTTGACGTGCTCACACACAACTAAGACCTCTATCATTATGAACCAAAGACTGAACATAACACCAGTAGAATATATCACAACGAGAAAACCATTGGTCATGAGTTATCTAATACCTCCCTCCATCTGTCTAACTAACTAATTAAATTGAATAGGACTATACACACGGGCAGGATTATTTAGTATGGTTCCATCCTCTGCAGCCGAAGTCATCTAAACACCCCTAGATATTTACACTCTATCGAGGATAATTATTTGTGTGGTGTGATTTAGTTCAAGTTAAATCTTTAATAAAAGAGAAAAATATTTATCTAAATTGTAATATGATTCCCTCCTCTCCCCCTCCAAGTCTGACTCTTGTTTATGAAGAAGGAAAGCTCTATTTTGAAGCTTTATTATATACAATGAAATCTCTTAATGGAGGACACTTCTGGGAAGTAACAAAGTGTCCTATTACTATTATTGTTTGTACATGATTTATTCTTTCTGAAGCTGTATATTGTGCATTGTTATTATATACATTAATTACTGTACTGTAGATTATTGTATGCAGAATTATCACGACTAATCCTATATATTATTTCTGTTGTCAACATCCCCTTTTTTCAACTAATATAAAGCCTACAGCAATGAATAAGGTATCAGTGGATAGGATTTTTTTTTTTTACCGATTTCTGACATAGTATACTCGGCTTACGTCTACGTAGTTTTTGCGCGATTTGGAATATAAGGAACAAATAACATACTCTATTCACCTCATTTTTGAAAAGTAGATAGCTTTGGAAACTATTAGAGTTTAACTCATTTTGATATATATATTTTTTTTATAAATCAGATGTTTCTAGAAGCTATTTAAAGTTGTATCTATCTGGATTTTTTTAAACCTAAATGCCTATAAAGGCTGTTTGAAAAAAATTATATGCCTCTAAAACCGCGGTGGGCAACCTTGTCGCTATTTGCAACATGTGGTGAATTGGCCATGAAAGTATGGCGTGTGCTGGTTGTGACTTGATATTTTCTGCTTATCATTGGAAGAATTCCGCTTTCTGAATGAAAATTTGACCAAACACTGTAATCCAAAACTCCCCTCCACTCATTTTGCCAACCATTCGTTTCATCTCTGCCTTCAGACAAAAGTATTGTCAAATTTCGCATTAGATTGTCTTATATTTTCTATCTGAACGATTTTCATCATTTTCGTCTGAGGAAGTTGTATTTGAATGGTCAAAGTGCACATTGAATAAACGTGTACAGATTTCATGTGTGTGCTGTATTATTAATACTTGATTGAGCAACATAATTTCTCAATTTGTACATGGTGTGGCAAATATTACTTCTCATTCGCCACATCCGTGACTACATTAAAAAATAATTATGTTGCCCACCTCTGCTCTAGTAGCTATTTGGAATTTGATTCAAGGTATCTTTCAGTTTCATATTCGATAATATAAGATGGCAGTGAAATAATTATTGAGGGGAACACATTTATTCCAGGGGAGACAACATTTCCCACCCCTCCCCCGGTTCCACCAACACTGGGACTGACAAACTATTGTAGGCTTCATATAAACGTTGTGCTAGGAAAATTCTCTCTAGTGTGGTTAAGCACTGTAACTAAGCTGAAAAGATTTATGTAGGAGGGGGTAGCCATAGGTGCTGACATCGTCATTTGTAAATAAACGTTAATGTTTAGCGAAAATCATGAGTTTATTTTCAAAATGTTTATCATTTAATAGGTACTAATCTAGATTAGTTTCAATTTGTAAAAGGCTTATTTCATCTATCAAAGTAAGCCTACATTCTTTCGGGGTTTTCGTTTACATTGTAAATTGTAAGTAATTTTTTTAGTATTTTTAGTGTACTCTTATTGGTAATTTCTGGATATTTTTTAGGTCACCAATATTCTGGCCCTGGTATTGACTTCCAGTATAACCCTAACTATACGGACTAAATAGGACCTAGGCTACTCCGTATGATTGGAATTTCGGATACTTGATCTTATAGAAAAAAAAGTGTTTCACACTAAAAGACTACAATGAAAATATATTATTAGAAAGCATATGGCGTATATTCCGTTCACGATAGGTTTTTACCTGGATGACAGTTTGAAAATCATATGTTTAGGTTTTGGGTTGCCAACACTTGTAAAAGATCACAGTTTTGTTATAAATGTAAAGATCTTTAATTACCTGTTATATATTACATTTAAAATAACGTAAACTTGAGTTTTCTCATACTATTTCATTTTTTTAAATAATTTCTTTTTATCCAACTCGAAACAATATTTTAAACATAATTAAAAGTACTTATTTTTCGTTTTGGAACGTTATTGATTATGTTTAATATAGTGCACACATCAATACCTTTTAATACAGGAATCGTATGTACTTGCAAAAGAGAATATTCTTGTCCTTTTTTTACATACAATAAATGATTTTATGATTATTTTATCGTATTTTGAAATATTTAACTGAATAAAATATTTTCATCAACTGCGTGTCTGCATCATTGTAAAAAACTTGTTTACCGTTATGTTCAATCATATGGTTTAGATTCGTCCGTCGCCATTTTGAAGCTATGTTCGTTAGAAGTTTTTGTGATAGTGGTGTGAATATTTTTTAAGGGCAATAAAACTATAAATAAACTTTGTGTCCTACCTCAAATAAATATATAAATAATATTGGCCTAAATCATTGTGGTTAACTATCACATTAATATATTACCATCTGTTTTCATTACAGTCATCCAAAGTGATAGATGTCAGCTGTTGACGTAGGGATATATTAGGGATTACTTCTAGTAACATTTCGAGCTGTCATCCAGGTAAACTTAGCTCGTGAATGACTTATATGTAGTATTATATACTTACAACACATCATAAAACAAATAATATATGCACAGTACATGTGTATTTATTATACAACTTAACATAACATTAAAGCGTATAATCTAAAGGGGGAGACAGACAAGGTGCCAAAAAAACATAAAAATATATCTTTGAACTTCTTAAAAGCAATTATATACCATATATAAAATTCTAAAAAGATAGAAAAAAGTTATTTAAAAAACTTGGTCTAAATTCAACTAAAACCGCTGTGATACGAATCCGGATAGCTGGTGTCCGGAATTTCGGGGCTATACTGTACTATGCTTGGAAAAAATATTTATATCTACCTCATAATTAACAATTAGCTCAAAATTTCAACACCAGTTTACTTATAAGCTTATAGTTAAATAAGTTTTAACATTTTTATCTGTTTTTTTAGTCAATTTAAATAGTTTGAATTTCTACTTCAGAATTTTTTCTTGGCCCTTCTTTATTTACTTCTGATAATAAAAGCTGTCATTGCAATCGATCCATATCGCTGTCAGTGGAAGGTTGGACTGCTCACGCTGCGCGGAAGATATTGGCATTTCTAACATTATTGTAATTTAGGGACTGGTGTCTGTCTACCAGTTTTGTACCACTCTTTAGAGATTATAAGGTACAATTATGCGTCTATAGCAGTGTCCGATGACCGTTATTGAGAAAGTTTCAATGGAAAGGTGTTCCACCGTAAGAACCCATGATATTTTGCCGGGTATATTTAAACTATCTGCTATAAAAAGAAATTGGTCATTTGTAGGTAGTATTGTATATCCAAAATATACAGGATGCCTCAGGATATTTTGAATGAATAACTTGCAGTTCCCAACAGGTGCACAAACATCCCATTAGCAAGTAATTGTGGTAATAAAATCAAATTTTATTTTTAATTTATGTGTATTATTTTTCAAACGGTTACTAAGCTGCTAGGACCAAAAAAAGGTTGCTTAGACCTAACGTAACTATTAGGTATTTAGTTTGACTTAAGGGTGCCATGAAAAAATTACTAAGACACTTAGGCCGCCGTGAACCGTGAAAGTTTGGGAACCTCTACTGTAGTATATGATATTTTGGTGACTACGGAAAGAGGGCGTTTTCTATCTATAGAAGAATTTTCTTTTAGCACCTAATTACTCTAATGCATTAGAGATCAGGAAGGTTTAATTTAGATGAAGTGCACCCAAATTTGCATGGAGGAACCTAGAAAACCATCTAGGTAAAACCACTCTCAGTGCACCAGAATGGCATCGCACCCCGATTTCCCCGTCTTCGGCAGTCCATTCAATTGTAAGAGTATCGCCATGCGGCCGCCGAAGTGGGTGTATAAAAGAATTCTGTCAAGAATAACATTATCTGACAGCTACAAAAGTGACTAAAACCATTATAATGTATTTATACGTCAAATAATATGATCTACAGCCGTCACGTTTGATAAATACTATCAATATCTATGAAATAATATCATTAATACAGTACAATGTTAGCAATGTTGACCACTAAAAAAGTCTGTATTTTTTAAATTGTTCTTCCTACCAAAATCAAGGTATAGATACCAATCCTCCCTCTGTAGGCTTTGTAGACAATACACTAGCTTACGTTGATAGCTTGTCACAATTTGTTTCATGGAGAGCCAAACAGCAGGCTCAACAACCAATCCTAGAAATTGGCGGGAAAACTAAACAACCGAGAGATAAAATGAAGGTATCTCATTGCAAATAAGGAGAGGCAATTCAAAACTATGTGTACATTACAATGTATACATTAATAGATATTTACAACCAGGGTTGAGCTCGATGCATATCAGTTCATTCAAACAGCTTCTGAAAGCCGATAGGATAAATTGGAAAAATGTGTACCGTAAGTATTTGGTGACCAGCCTTTTGGATGATATTTAATCAAAATATTAGTGGTTTTGAGGATTTTTTTACTTTCTCATAGTAAGAGAAAGTATTGTAATTGTGAGAAAAAATCTATCTTGAGATTATATTGAATCTTTAAGTTTCATGTAAACCCGAACCCAAAAAAGTGAATTTTGCCATTCTCTTCAGTCTGTCCCTGGCCACAAATCCAAAACGGTTTGATAGATTATGTTCAAACATGATATTTATATTCTATAAGGTTATAATACAATTTTTTCCCCCCTCTATCCTAGCCCTTTAATCAACGGTAGTTTATTGAAGTCATTTTTTTAAAATGGCTCTAATAATTTTGTTTTAAATGTATATATAGAATTTGACTTAACAAATAGCATTGTATAATTGATTTTTGGGTAATAATTCGTTGAAGGGTGATGGGAAATTTTTGAAAATTTAAAATAATTCAAAAATAACTCTAACACTTTTGTTCAACATGTATATCTGGAGAGTGTGTGATATAAAAAATAGCCCTGTATAATGTTTTGGAGGTAAAAACTCATTTATATGTAGTTTAGTGATGACTGCTTTTTCAAAAACTTGAAATATCAAAGAATGGCTCTAACGATTAAGTTACAAATGGGTATCTTAAGTAGACATGAAAAATAATACTGTATATTTATTTTTGGAGTAGAAACTAATTTATAGGCAGTTTACTGATGACTTATTTTTCAAAAACATGAAATATTCTAAAAATTGCTCTAAAAATTTGGTTTTAAATGGGTCTCTTAGTGTTTGACGTGACACATAGCACTGTATATTTTTTTCGGGGAGTAAAAACTCATTTATTGGTAGTTTCTTGATAACTAATTTTTCAAAAACTGGATATTTATTATAATGGTGGAGGGAGAAGGCTCTTGCAACTTGAAAAATATAAACAGCGTCGGTTAGAGAAGAGCGTATTTGGAGATAAGTGCATGCTATAAATAATGTTAAGGGTAAATTCAGAGTTTTGTTAGTTTAATGTGTGGTATAGACTAATGATGATTAAAGTTCGTTCACGGTAGGAGTTTACCTCTGAAAGGCCTTTTTCCCTACCAGAAATCTATTATATAGTAGGATATTGGTAGGAAAAAAGACCTTTCAGAGGTAAACTCCTACCGTGAATGAAGTATAGTTAATATTTGTATACATATCCCATATGCTAAATTTTTATTGTTAAGCAGTAAGCTATCAATATGAATTCCACTAGCCGAAAAATTAATCTAGTCTTCATGTGTTTTTTTGAAGAAAAAACCTTTTTAGCAAACAAAAACTTATTTTATTAAGGTCACCATGGATCTTTTTTACTCTGTTATTCTCATTATTATTGTTATTATATTTGAATTAGGATCAATAGTATCTATCAAAAATGACATATACAGGTCATATGACTTGATGCGTGACTATATGAAAATGGTTTTAGTAATTTTTGTAACCACAAAGAAAGTTTCTTCCTATCTGAATCGGAGAATATTCAAGGTCGTTGGAAGAGCTCGGAAACTACTGAGGGTACAAACAACCCCCGCTTCCCTCCTCTTGGCCACTGGCCCTCTTTTTAAATATGGTACCTCTGTATGTCGTAGATATGATACTCAGTTCTCAACAAGAACGTAGTTGGGGGGTTTGGGGGTTCAAACCCCCTCCGAAATTTTATGAACAAAATATATATGGCATTATTTATGGTTCAAAC
The DNA here is from genome assembly GCA_902141375.1 of Timema poppense. Lineage (NCBI taxonomy): Eukaryota > Metazoa > Arthropoda > Insecta > Phasmatodea > Timematidae > Timema > Timema poppense. Next base: position 42,074 of record CABFOV010000952.1, read on the forward strand.
ATTATCAAAATTAAGGTACAAGTAGAAATTATGGGGCTTTGTTACCATAAAAAGCACTTCAGATAGCTTCTAGAGTTGTTTAAATATATATTATTTCCTAGGCTTCAGCAGTTAGGGGGTTATGTTACTATAAAACACTTTAAAGAGCTTCTAGAGGTTTTTAAATACTATATAGATTTTTTCTAGCCTCCGGCATAAAAAACACTTCAGATAGCTTCTAGAGTTGTTTATATATATATCCTAGCCTTCGGTAGTTAGGAGGTTATGTTACTATAAAAACACTTTAGAGATATTTAGAATTTGTCCTAGCCTACAGAAGTTAGGGGGTCATGTCACCATAAAAAAAACTACTTCAGATAGCTTCTAGAACTGTTTAACATTTATATTTTTTCTATCATACGGCAATTGGGAGATGTGCCACCCCCCTCCCCCCCCCGCCCTCCTGCCCACCGAAATTATTGGCTGGCTACGGCCTTGGTTCTCAATATGTTTGGTCAGTTTGAAAATGCATTATTGTAAAGTGAATGGGGTTCAATATTTGACTATGTAAGCTGAGGTTTTTTTTTTACCTTTTCACCAAGCATCTAAAGTACGGAATATATATAAAAGCTTGGCCAGCTCGAGTCTCAGATAACTTTACATACGTACAGTACATCAAGTCTGGCGAAGTATAAATCTCCCTGAGCTGTATCCTGATATATTCACAAAGCTGAACTTTACCTAGTGTGACCGTGTGAAGGACGAATTGAGAAGCTGGGAGTGGCTAGTCCATGTTGAAATCTGTCTGTGTGTGTGTACGCGCGCGCGCAACGTTCTTCAACTAGTTATACCAGCGTGGAAATGTTCCCAGTGCTTGGTTGGCCATGTTTAGTTACTCTGTCAAACACGATACTATTATTAATTACAACAGTGGAATCTATTAAACTTAGGCAAAATATTACTAGATCCAATATCAGGTAACCCGCTTCGGTGGCCGCATGGTCTAACGCGCTATTCTCGCAGTGGATTAGACTGCCAATAGCGGGGATATTAAGGTTTGAATCTCGGTCGGGTGTAATGAAAGGAATTTTTCCAAAATTATTTTCCATTCTCTACCTCCATGCAATTTCGGGTACCCTTCCTATAAATATAACCTTCCTAATCCATAAAACCATTGGCGTAATTAGTAGATAAGCGTATAATTTGAACGGGTAGTAAGACGCGGTGTTATAAAAATATAGATCAGGTACTCATCCGCCAAGGCAGGTATGTTTTGGCAGTTGTAATCAAGAGCGTAGAAAGCTAATTTTCTAATGGAGGAAAGGGTGTCATTTCGTTATACCTTTAGCCAATAAAAGTTTATATAAGTATGTATATACCCCCAAAAACCCTGCCCCCTACTTTTCCTTCTCTGCGCACTTGGCTGTATTCAGACAGTGGCTTATGCAAGATTGTGAAGTAGGAAGGTCTCTGAGGATCAAAGAGGGAAGGGTGGTGGAATATTGGATGGTTACAGAAGTTAATTAAAGGGTTTTTTCATGGTAGCTACAAAAGGGGTAGCGAGAACAATTCTTAGCAACACGTAGTAACGTTTGTAGCAAAAATAATAATTAATAGCCTATATATCCTTAGCTCGAGTTATTTTATACATTTTTAAAGATCCATGTCTTAACACCTGTTCGGGTTATACGCTTATGTACTAATTACACTAATGTGTTAGGGATTAGGAAGGATGAATCTCTAGGAAATGAACCCGAATTTGCGTGGGGGAGAGTGGAAAATAATTTAGGGAAAACCACCCTCAGTCCACTCGACTGGGATCGAACCTCAACTACCCCGTCCTCGGCAGCCTAGTCTATTGTGAGAGTAGTGCCTTAGACCATGCTGCCACCGAAGTGGGTACTAGCTATGTGTTAACTTAAATGTGTACATACAAGACGTAGTAGGCCTACACGTAATATTGTTACAAGCTTTAGAGATGTAGTAATGTTATGTGAACTAAAAATAAAATGAAAACTACTCAAAACTAATACATGTAAGGTACATACTTACTCTGAGGCATTAGGAACTCGAAAGTTAATTGCCGCACCTACAAAAGTACACCACCTAGCCCTATTTTGAGATAGTTATATCCAGCTCCACCCATTACACCCTATCCCTATCTTCATCTAGTTCTAGCCAGTCTAGCTCATTATACCTATCTCCTTCAGGTATATTCTAATGTTATCCTCCCATCTGCGCCAAGGTCTTCCCAATGGTTTCTTCCCATTGGGTTTGCCATTAAGTATCCCGAACACGGTTCTATAGGGCATCCACAGTAGGAGAGGTGATATCTGATGGCTAGGAAATGTTACCATGTAACTTATCCATTCGCCAAACAACATAATCTGCAAGACCATAATATGTTGACTTGGTGTTACTTTTGGCAATCAAAACATTCACACACACAAACACTTTGTTAACATTATTAATTGTGTTTACATATTGAAACACAAACTTATGAAAATAATACTTTTTTAATTAATTATTTCGAATACTACAATATATCTTATTGCCACAAAGAACCCTCTGCCAGCTGGCCTATTAGATACCACCCTTCCAACCATGGATGCCCAATGCATTCTTCCATTTGCGCTGCGTGTAGATACGTCATGGAAATAAAGGAACAACAACTACTCACATTGATAATTTGGTCCATAGGACACCATATCTATTTTTAACATTAGATAATAATAACAATACTAGCCAAGATTAAGGTGGTGGTCAAATATATAGCAGATATACAAAGATCTTAGACATCTCCAAATTACTGAAATGGGAGTGGCAAACCCTTGCCTGTGATAATATTTACTGTATTTTAATATGGGAGGTGTTATATCAAGTACCTATTACCAAAAATATAGGGACGTCCGAACCACTAATATCCTGCCAAATTACAATCCATCCTTCTTCGATAGTCAAACTAAAGCGTTTCATCATCAGAAGCTCAACGTGTCAACGTTCTTGACCAAGCCGCGAGGTAAATAATTATATTTTTGTTCTGTTTTAATAATGTGTCTTGGTAACACATTTTTAGGTTAAAACTATTAATTCTAAGATCCAAGCATACGTCTATTTTTATTTTACACATCCCTGCAGATGCAGTATAAATAAGCCAAGGTTTCCGATAGAAAAGGAGGCGTTCATATATCTTGCACAGGGTGGCTACAAGTCATTAAATTAAATCTTAGTCATATATATATATGAAAACTACATTAATTGAGTTTTACGGTCATTAAAATTGTGAGGAAAGATTGACCTACTAGTAATACCAGTGGCGGCTCGTGCATATGAGCTGCGCCGCTGCAGCACCCCCAGCTTATTCTGCATAATACATTCATTTTATTTTATTTTAGTTCAGTCAAAACACGATCCAGAAGAATATATTATATTAAACATATTTCAGATTTTTCAATTTTCTCTGGCCGTAATTATTGTGCTATTTTGAACAGAAGGTTTTCATGACTTTGAGGCTAGGAAAGCGACAGGTGCTGCAATTCGCGCAGAGATAACTTAAGTTGCCCCCACCCTCTCAAAATTTAAATTTAAATATACCACCGTTTTGCACCTATTTTATCTCCCAAATATTACGTTTTGCACCCTAACTCCAGATACGGTAAGACTGTTTATGTTTAGGGGGGGCCAAGTTAGGAGTAGCCTCTCCCCAACTTTAAAAATGTTGGATTTTTTAATGCTATCTCAAAAGTCATATTTTGCACCTGAATAGTTTTGCAAGAAAAAAATATTGAAAAGGGGAAAATGTGTGTGTGGGGGGGGGGGGGGCA
>CABFOV010000952.1:56318-121773 GCA_902141375.1 Timema poppense
TGTCCCAGTCATACCATGTTGCTGACATTACACGCTGTCCCAGTCATACCATGTTGCTGACATTACACGCTGTCCCAGTCATACCATGTTGTTGACATTACACGCTGTCCCAGCCATACCATGTTGCTGACACACGCTGTCCCAGTCATACCATGTTGCTGACACACGCTGTCCCAACCATACCATGTTGCTGGCATTACACGCTGTACCAGTCATACCATGTTGCTGACATTACACAGTGTCCCAACCACACCATATTTTGAGATCATACGCTATTCGATCCGTTATGTTGCCGGTATTACATGTTTGTTGTAGTCATGTTTCTCTCAGTTGATCTCGCGTGTAATGTCAGACTTGGCCGAGGTGGGGCAGATTGGCCAAGAGAATGTGCTCCAATTTATGGACTAGAGCTAATCGTTCTACCTCTGTCAACTTCCTCGTCGCACGAATTTTGTTTTGTACAGTAATAAACAACCAGGTGAGATAGGTGTGCACTATCCAGTTCCTCTCTAACCGCGAGACTGGGGTTTGATCCACTGGTACGTTGGCATAGTTTGATTAGTTCGTAGTGTCAGTTGTACTCGCCCAAATGTTGATTAGTGCGTAGTGTCAGTTGTACTCGCCCAAATGTTGATTAGTGCGCAGTGCCATTTGTACTCGCCCAAATTTTTAATTAAAACTATTTCTTAAAGTTTTAAGGCGAAATATCATATATAACTTGTATATTTGTGTAATTGTGTAGGTAGAACTCATGTTCCTTTCGGGCTACATATTTAATCATTCATAATCAGTACTTGTACTATAAATTCTTCGATCGTGTCCCTTTAGACTAGCTAGATATCTAAGTTACTTAGAGACAATACTGGTATTGGGCTCCTTATCCTGTCACCGTAGGTCGTCAATATTCATCACAATGACACGATAAGCATACTACTAACTTGATATATATTTACCAGCGATCCTATTTTCATAACATGGTTGCATTTTAGTATAACTTGGGCATTTATATAGCGCATATGCTCAATTCCAGTACAGCTGCATCTTTAAATGATTTTTACGTTGAATTCTAGTATAGCCGAATCATTGTGCGTCACCAAGTGTTTGTTGATCGTGAAAGTTTTTCTTGAGACCCATAAGACTTTATCAAATAAACAGTTGAGATGTACGGGATCAGTTCCGTTTGAGAAGAGTAGACCAAGGTCGATTGAAATACAGGTCACTAAGTGCGTCGTCAAGTCTTGCTTGTTGTACTAGCGGAACAGTTTGGTAAACCACGGTCAGAGAAACATTGTTAGTTCTACGTTTGAGAAGTCCGCGTAAATTGGGGTTGACCGACAGTCGTTTGTGGTTACATTTTAATGATATCGTCAGAATCCTTGCCTTATGTCTTGTGGACTTTTCAAGTCGTGAGTTGATCTTATGCTCATTCATACGGGCTATGTTTTCTGACTTAATTCTATAAACAAACTTGTAAATAAATAATTAAGGCAACTATCACGAAATAATCAGTGAACTAGTTAATACGAAATATACGACACGCATTAACATGGTCATTGTTTTTATACTTGTTTTAGGAATAAATAATGTAACCTACAAAACTAAAATTTTACTTGTAGCTACTTGTTTTGCTATTAGTCGCCATGATAGTTGACCGTTCACACGATAGTAGTTTACTTGTACTTAACTTGGTACGTAAACATCGCTCTATATGTAAACTTATGCTAAAATAAGATAATCAGGGTTGGTACGCACCTGGAAAAGAATAAACCTGCAAAAGTCATTAAATTTGATGCTATATGGAAAAGTCATGAACAATTAAAGTCATTGGAGTTTGAGATATTTTTGTTAATAAGTTTTAAAAGAGTTTGAATTAGCGTAAACTATTTATTTTATTTACAATTCATGTGATTTTGCAAAGAGCGCTCACATGTTAAAGTGAATGAAATGTTAAGGGAAATGCGCCAGGAGTAAACTAACTATAAGAGGATATGGTAAGAGCTGCAGGAGAATCGGGAATACACAGGTTGCTGAGAGTGATATGGACGTAGTAAAGGATACCAGGAGACTGGAAGAAGGGGAGTATAGTACCGATCTATAAGAAATGAGACCGAAAGAGGTTTACGATCTATATGGGGAAAACGTTGATGTGTCATTGTATAAACATGCAACCTCCTTCCTATCCTTAAATAACTTGAAGGTGCAAACGTAACAAAAAATGGTAATAATTAAAGTAGGGAGCATGAGTCGTACAGATTAAAAAATTATCTGGGAAAAAATTATTGTTACTCAGCGGCTCGCAACCCACCTGGTCGCGGAAATTAATCAACTGCTGTTCTCATTAGTTTACAGTTGAAATGATGTTTTTTATACCTTAGATTAGAATGTTCATAAACAGGAAAAGACAAGAATACCAAAATTAAAGTAAATGATGAATGTGATGTTTAATTTTAAGCATTAGTTATTGTTACAACAAATAATCATCCAAGAAAGTGATATTTAAATATATAAACAACAATTTTATGTTCAAGAAAAAAATCCTAAGTACGCTTAAGTTAATATTTAAGTTTTATAAGTTTCTCATGGTAACTATATAAACTATGCGTTAAAAGTTTGCTTGATAAATTTGAAGCTATCCGCACACACATATTCGGAGGCTATAAATAGTATGAATACACTAAACCAATATTAAGTCTGAAATGAATTAATTTCCCAGGGGCCAACAACAATAACTGGGACTAATAATAAAATAATTAAATCCTACTAATTTGAGAGAAACGCATGGTTAACACCAACTCAGGATTCACTCCTAACATTTAGCATAAACCAAGCTACACGTGCAAGATACCTTCAAAATAAAAATATATGTCCCTCAATAAGTCTCAAACATAATTAGAATTATTTAAAATTTTCATAACTTTCGGGAACTTACTTTGACAAAAGAATATTAATTTGAGCGCCTAAGCGGCAAATAAACATTGCATGTAAAACTGGCATAGTAACCTAACTCAAATAATATGACTAACAGCATTATATAATTATCAAACATTAAGTTTTAATTTGATTGATCCAAAACTAATCTTGTATTATAGTAAAGTTCGTACTGAAGTATATCTCCATATTAGAGTATTTGCTAACTTATTTTCCTTCAAAGGTTATCAATCATGATAGTGCAAGTTTAGAAGTATAGTTCCATTTTAGAGTCTTTGGAAAACTATTCTCAAACAAGAAACATGAAAATTCTAAGAGTATATTTGAACTTTAGAATCTCTGGCAAAATATTCTCCTTAAATATGACCAAATAACAAAGTGAAAGTTTAATCGTCTTTTTCCACATCAAAGTATTTAGCGAAATAATCTCATTAAATATAATCACACAAGAAGATGAAAGTTTAAGAGTCTATTTCTATATTAAAGTCTTTGAAAAAAATATTATCATTAAAAATAATCAAACCGGTAAATGGAAGTTTAGTAATATATTTCCACATTAAAGGCTTTGGAAAAATATCATATCCTAACAAGCCTTCCAACGAAGTATCTTAACAAAAAGTGTTATATAACTCTTTGAATAATACGTCCAAAATTTATTTTCGAAAAATACAAATATAAGTTTAATAATTATTTTTAAGCTGAAACGGAATTTTTCTTACATTCTCTCAGCGCCTCGTAGCTCGACGCTACCCACCTAACTATACTGGACACGAAAATAAGAAAGAAAATAAAAGGAAGTGGAAGAAAGGAATAGCATAAATTTAAGGAACAGAGGTCCACAATAGACCTGATCTTTGGTATATAGCAGTTGATGGAAATACGATATAAATTTTGGAAGTATTAGGCAATGGTATTTTTGAAAGTGGAGAAAGCGTATGATAGTGTGGACATAAATAAATTTTGGACAACGATGGTGGAGGCTGGAGGGGAAAGAAAAGTTGTAATAAGAGTAAAGAATATGTATGAGGATACCCTAAGCTGTGTTAAGAAGCAGATTGAAAATGAAGTGAAGTGGGGGAACACCCTCTTACCACTACTTTTTCTAATGGTAATGGAAACTCGGAAAGGAAATAATAAAAACCACTATATTTGCGGATGACTTGATTCCATTGGGGTAAAGGGAGAGGAACTACAAGAACAGCTACTGAGTGGAATAAGGAAGTTAATGAGTGAAAGATTAAATTTAGCATGGTGAAGAATGAAGAGATGGTAGACACATGGGCATTGGATGTAAGAGAGACCAAGAAAGTGGAGGCTGGGGAAATGACATTTTTGAGGAGCATGCTAGTTGTCAAAGTAGAAACAAGATTAGGTATGAAGTTTTCTGGGCAAGAGTTGGGGTACAGAGAGTACATGATATAGTAGAGAATGCAATGGAGAAAGTTTACGGTCATGTAATGAGGATGGAAAAGGAAATATGCTAAGGAGTATGTTGGAGATTAAGTAGGGCCTATGTAAGAAAAGACTTCAAGAGAAACCAAGAAAGAGATGGGCGAAACAGATAACAGCAAGTTTGCGAGGGAGATTAGAAGAATGGAACCAAATAAAGAAGGAATAATGGCGGAAGGATAGAGGAAGATGGAGGCATTTTACTAAACTGACCCAGCCATAGGCTGGTGACAGGTTGATGATGGTGATGATGATGATGATGATGATTATTATTATTATTATTAGCACCGCGTCTTACTATCCTTATGGTGATGATGACTCACATATTTGTCCTTTATATTTCTTGTGTAAAGAACAGTGAAAATACCCAGATTATTTATAGTTTTGCGAATAAATTGCTGGGAAAATGCATTCTTTTTATTCGGTAAAACCTGAAAAATTCAAGAAATTTTAAAACATTTAAAGTGTAAACCTCGGTAAGATAATAATTTTTACTCGCCTTATGAATTTTGAAATTAAAAGTCCCCCCTTACCCACTTATATTAAATGTATTTACCGCGAGAGTTTAACACAAAATATTTTGTAATATTAAAAAAAATACTATGTATGTATTTTAAAAATATCGAGGGTAGGCTACGCCCCTTCATTGGGTCCGCCCTTGACCATTTTATAAAAAGACTATACAACTTTATTTATTTATGGATAACTCCAAATACTTTCTCTGTAATTTCGCGCAGTAAGGAAGGCCTTGTCCTCCAATATTAATATATGAATATTTTGAATTACAAGCCTACAAATAACTGACCTCCACGGGTGAGTATGTGGACAAAGGCGTCAGTCTCGTCTACTCTGGCTTGCCGGTGACGGGGAAATTGGGGTTCAAATTTCGACCATGTGTTCTGAGGTAGGTTTTTACTAAAAGGCTTCTCACTATCGCTTCACGCAAAGGCTGGTACTTTTCTTTTAAATTCTACCTTCCTTGTCCATGGCTAATTTTTTAAGTGTAAATTATATGCAAATATCCTGAACGGTGATAGGACGTAAATAACGGAAAAATACCAAATTAGAATACAAATAGTTTTGAATGTAAAATATAGGCCTATATTAAAAAGGATAGACTGTTCCCCGAAGACTCTTAGATCTTCATCTATAAGTTACTCATTTAAGGGGTCCGTCTACCAGAGCGCTGAGACGCATTGTAAACGTTAAAAAATCTCGTGTTATTTAACACTAGCAGAAGCACTCGGTTTAGCCAGGGGTGACCACGCAATCCATTGCGTGGTTTCTCCTTTAAACACTTGTCTTTGTTTCTAACAGACAAAAAAGATCTCTTCGTTTTATTTCTTCCAAACCAGTTTTTAATAAGATAGGGGGAAAAAAATCAAAATTTTGGAATTCCGGCTTCAATATGCACATGTTCATGCACAGGGGTTACTAATTTTTAAATTTCAGACTTCATGTGGTAGATATCGCGTGATGCCCATGACAGACAGATACACAAATAATTAATTTTATTAATATAGATGTGGTCTGGTATTTAAAAATATGGCTCACACCAAAATGGAAGGGAAAGGGGAAAGTATCACCTAAGCAGAACTGAAGAGGTGCACCAGAGAAATGAGGAGGGAGGTAGCTGCCTGTTTTAAGTCTTCTAATTTGATATATATGTATATATATATATAAAGTGATAAAATTAGCCCATTTAAAGGACGTTTTACGTGAAATGGTGCAGTTCTTAGATAAAAGTAAGAAATATAGAGCTAGTCTTTCTTAAACAAGTAAAGTCATTTTTAAAAGGTGACAACTGAACACTGTAAGGTTAAATTGAGGATTGCTTTTGTAGTTTTAAGCTTCAAATCTGCAATTCCTATAAGAAATATCAAGTGTGAGGATATTTGCCTTCAAGTAGGTGGCTCCCTTAAATTAAGTTTTCGTGTGACGCCCATTTTTCCAATATGGTGTCAGCTACCCACATTGAAACTTTCACCCCATTTGAGGGCAAATACTTAACAAAGACAGAAGTTATATTGTTCAACTATTTGTTGTTGACAATATCTAGAATAATTACCCCGTTATTTAAAAATCAGGCGTGAGTGATTAGAAGAATAATTGGTTTGTTTCAGCTGTTGACCAGCTCGCCCATGACAGTAGGAGAGCTGGTGCTGCCCCTAGTGGCGGAGTTTGGAGTTCAGCAATGTCTTCTGTTGTTGGCGGGATCCCTGGCCAAGGTGGACCCCGCGGCTGACGTCAGCCTCTTGGAGGGAGACATCCTCCTAGTGGAGGAGGGCAGGAGGGAGACAAATCCCCGAGGAGGTGAGAAAAGTTGCATTAAAACAGAGGTCATCGTTAACTAGGGTCTCCTGGTACAAGTGTAATGTGGGCCTTGTCTCCACCTAAAGTCTCCAGTCAGCAGGTATTAAACAACTATCCTCAAACGACCCTCAGCCAACCAGCGTTTCAAAAATCGTGCCGTACAGACCCTCAGCCAAAATTTCTCTTCCCTTCCCAGTCAGACATTATTGCAACAATAATACTCAGGGATATCTGACAGTAACTCTTTCCCTCCACAGAATGCGACATCAGGTTCCGGCTGACGGAAGCTCTGCTCCACTCGGAATGCGAGTACCACCGGGCGTTAGGCTCAGCAAAGGAGCTATACGGGGGAGCTTTCAGGAAGCTGATGTGCCTGGATGAGGAGGAACACAGACTTCTTTTCGGGGGGCTGGACTTGCTACAAGCCACTAGCAAGGAGCTGTGCGCAAAGGTCAGTTCAACCGGCCATGAAGTAGGAACACAGAAACGCATGCGTAAGAAACACACTGATAGTGTGTCGGCAGATGCAGGGATACTCTTAGTTACTCTTAAATGGTTAACTCTATTTTATTTACACTTTTAAAGTATTTTCATCCCAAGTAGCTGTGTCGATTTCAAAATGTTACTATTTCTATTATCTCAGTTCTTGGTTTCCGGTGTTTTGATCCCAGTTATAGGTTCCAAATTCCACTTAATCAAACCAATCTAAAGCCATTTGGTCTTCATTGCCTTCATATTTGTGTTATATGAGTAGCTACAAAACTTGTTATTCGACGGGTCAGTAGACACGCATGATGCAAATAGTTTGCGAATTAAAAATTATATCCTAGAACTAACTTTATAAGAACAAAACTTGGGTCCGGTTTTGAGGAAAGAGCCTGCATAACCCAGGTACCGAACAACCGAACCGGCCTACTCCTAAAACACATTAACTTTTTTTCCAAAATGGTTTTCCACTTTATCTCTACGCAAATGCGGGTATACTTTCTCTAAATATAACCTCCCTAAACCCTGAAACCAATAGAGTAGTTAGTAAGAGTATAACCCGGACGGGTGGTAATACGCGGTGCTAAAGAGACTACCCGCTCCGGTAGATGCATGGTCTAAGGCGTCACTCCCGTGTTGACTAGACTGCCGATGCCATGGCGAGTGAGTTTCGAACCTTGGTCGGGTGAACTGAAGTTTTTTTTACACTTTCCCTCCACGCAAATGAGAGTACACTTCCTTTAAATTCAACCTTCTTAATTCCTAGTTCAATAGCATATGAACCGCCTCGGTGGCGTAGTTGGTTAACGCGCTTGTCGTGTTGAGCTCGACTGCTGAGGACGGGAAGATCGAGGTTCGAATCTCGGTCGGGTGAACTGAGGTTTTTTTCCCTAAATGGTTTTCCACTCTCCCTCCACGCAAATGCGGGTACACGCAAATGCGGGTTCACTTCCTCTAATTCAACCTTACCAATTCCTAATCCATTAGAGTAATTAGTACTTAAAGCGTATAAGCCGAACGGGTAGTAAGACGCGGTGCTAAATATTACTATAATAGCATATGCGTATAACCTGAACTTAGTAAAATGCGGTGCTAAATAAAACTAATATTTTATGTATTGAGCAGAGTTCACCCCATTAAACTAAATACGTCTCAAACAAACGGTATGGCGCAATCGTACATACTTTTTAATATCGGCCTAGTCTGTAGTTTATAAAAAACTACCCTGAATTTTTTATTCTCTTTTTAAAAAGGACAACATTTATTTTGTTTTGTATTAAATATCTCCTAGTAATCCTTTTTGAACAAAAACGTTAAAGCCATTTTTAAAACTTTGAATTTTCAAAAATCAGACATTTGTAAACTAGGTACTCTTGATTTTAAGGCTAGAATAAAAATCACGATTTTGCCCCTAGGTATGATCGACCATATAACATAAAAAATCAGTTTGAATGAAATCCATCAAACCGTTTTTGTCTGTAATCGCAGCTATGGCCCGTCTACGACCAACATACCCGCTTGTCGGACTCGCAATTACGCACTCGCAAACGCAGTGAAGTTATAAAATGTTCACGATTAGACCTACAATACTTTATCTATATGAGAAAGCTGACTGAATCGAGCCCAAGAGTGTTTTTCATTTATTAAAAGTGAAAATCTTTGCTGATAGAGACATGTTAGTGACATACATCAGTAGGCGCGTGGACTAAAATGTCAGGAGCATCTATCTAATTGAAAAAATAATTTAAAACGTTATTTGCTTATTATTGAAGTAAATTATTTTAAATTTGACGTTATGGAATTAGTTCAAGCTTCGATTTTATTTGTCTTAAAACTACACTGAATACGGTCGATCTTCAAGAGCAGTTAGTTAGAAATTTTAAGAATTATCTGTGATTATTGACATTTCCAATAAGAATATTTGTTTGGAATATGTGAGATTTATTGACCATAATAATAATAATAATAATAATAATAAAGAATTTATATTTGAAAAACATTTGTTTTTCTTAGAATTGTAAACTGACACAACAAGTGAAAACATATTTAATAAAATAAATTCATTTTTCCCATCCAATGATTTACAGTGGCAGAGCTATGTTGGAATATATACTGATGGTACAGCTGCTATGACAGTCTTGTCCTTAGTTTCAAATTGTTTGGAAGGTTCACGATTTTAAGTTTAAAGTTTTGTACTAAAATTAAATTCGACACACAAATAGTCGGGCAGTAAATCAAATTCAATTTAAATTTAATCATTTCATCATTTGTGTAACATTTTATTGTTCAGTTACGTAATAATTCTTGTACGTTGAATTTATTTTGTAAAGGTGAAAATAAAGTTTATAAAAATGTACAAACCTAACAGTGGAAGAAGAACAAGGGATGGTCGTGGCAATAATTCCCTCTTGACTGGAATAAACTTGCCACTACTCTAGATTTATTTTACTCCCCGCTGATATTCTTGAATATGAATTTGAAAACTGGCCTTAAATCAAATTCCAAAATATCTTCTAGAGTCACCGAATTTTCAAAAATGTTCTGGGTGAAGAACACGTCAAACAGAATATATAATAGACAACTAATTCTGGAGGGAGAACACTCCAAATAACTTCTATAAGAATTTACTTTTCAAACATTTTCTAATAAAAAAACCCATTCATAATGTTATCTAGAGAAATTTCATTTTCAAAGATTTGCCTAAATAGGGCATTCTAAATAACTTGTAAGAGCATTCAAATTTCATAAGTTTTCTGAAGGAGAACCACTCCAAATACCTGCTAAAGCAGTATAATAGATAAAAAAAAAAGAAGGCGAGAAGCACTTTGAATAGCTTCTAGAGGCATACTAATTTCAAAAGTTTTATTAAGGAGGACTACTCAAAATAGCTTATAGAAGAGTCTTAGTTGAAAAAAATATATACAGATGAGGGACACGTTATTTTATGTTCTTCTCTGATGATTAAGAGAGCAAAAGGAACTATAAAATCATGCCCCAAATAATTTCTAATTTTATTATTTCCGCGCGCATTCTGTTGGCCATTTTATTAACTAAATTTATCGAGTCTAATGAAAGTACATTTCTGCCCCGACAGGTAGCGTTGAAGTTCAATTCGTCACTCGTTGGTCTGGAGAAATCGTGTTGAGCGTAGTCCCTTGTGGAGGGAGGCACACAACTTATAGTATAGTAGTATAAAATAAAATTCATTTTTGTCTTTCTTTCACTGTCTAGACCAGTGTTTCCCTAATCTTGGGTCGCGACCCATTGAAGGGTCGCAAGAATGTTCTTCTGGGTTGCAGGATGGTCTCGATTTTTTTTAAAAATCTTTATGAAATATTACAATTACAAACACTTCATCAAACTGGGACATTATGACGAATTACTGCAATTCTGAAATTATCAATGATGTCGAAGTTTTGAAACCTTCCTGTACTTGAATTTGGACCCAGCTCAAGGACAAGCCCATTATTATTTGGAAAGTTTAAAAAGCCCTCTTCTGACAATATAGCCTAACTCTGTGAAAAATCATTTTCAGGTCTTGTAACGATCAAGATCCTCATAATGATTTGTATAGCTCTTAAAACTCGAAGAGCTCATCTACAAAATGAAGCTCCATCATGGTTATCACTGAAAAACCATGTTTTTGTCACTTACCAAGTTTTCCACGGGAACATATTGTGTAATTATTTAATTGTAAGATTAAAAAGTTACTGAAATTGATTAAAAGTGTATATTTATGAAGATTTAATAGATACAATCTTTTTATATATTTGAGATGTATGAATGTATTTTTACATTTTTTTTTATCAAAACTCCCTCAGATTATTAGGACGATATTTGGTCCAAAAAAGGATAAAGCTACTGGGGAATGGTGGAGGTTACATAATTATGAGATACATACCCTGTACTCTTCACAATACATCGTTAGGATAATGAAGTCTCGTATATTACGGTGGGCAGGACATGCAGCGTGAATGGGAGAATCTAGAACCGTGTTCATAATATTGAATGGCAAAGGCAATGGGAAGAGACCATTGGGAAGATCCAGACACAGATGACAGGATAACATTAAAATGATATAGGGTGTAAAGAGTTGGACTGGATAGAACTAGCTCAAGATAGAGATAGGTAGCGGATTTTTGTAAATGCGGCAATAAGCTTTCGAGTTCCTAATGACATAAAGTGCGTACGTAAATAAGCAACAGTAAATCAGTAAACTATTATAATAGTATAAAATTAATAATGTGTAAAGGCCCATGGCAAATTAAGCCTACGCCTAATTTAACTATTGCATTATAAAACACGCGTTGGTACATACACTAAGTGCTCAATATATTGTTACCATCCCCTTGATATTTATTATAACATGTTTCATGTGTTCTCTTTAAAAGGCATTTCAATAAATAAATAATATTAGTAAATATTTCAGAAGGGTGTGGACTGTGGAACAACCATCAAAACGCCCCTTAACCCCAACTACTTGCCTGTCTGATATTATAATGATTGATATACTATTTTGTGGCCTTGCATTGCAAACTTTGATTGTAAAATGTTCTTAATAATAATTTTAAAAAACATTTCTTACATCCAATCAAATACTCCTATATTTTTATTTTTTTACTTCTTTTCTGTGGTATTGTGGTAAGCGTTCCTGGTTAAAAATGTATAGGTCCCGGGTTCGATCCCCAGTGCTTCCAAATATTTTTCTGTGATGCAGTGGGTCTAGAACGGGGTCAAACTCAGCCTCGTGAGGACATATGAGGAGCTACTTGAATAAATAAGTAGCAGCTCCGGTTTAAAAAAACTGAGATTAACGGCTAGAAGACTCATTTTGCTGATCACATGACACTTTCATCACTTACGGTGGTTGCCGCTCTCGTAGGCTCACTTCATGGAATTTCTTTATGATTTTTCGATTCGATTCATAAATACCCAGAGAAAGAATCGATTTGAAAATGAGAGCTAAAAAATCGATTAATCGAGAGTAGAAAATTGATTTTAGTAAAGATCGATCATCTCAAAGACAGAAATTATAAAACATATTATATTGCAGGTATTAGTTCTGTGTTAGTTTCCATTCGGGAATTTTAGTGACTCTTTTAATATGTATTACAGTATCTCTTTTGAATATAAAGTCATGACTTGTTCTAAAATTGAGTCCATTCACTCGAAATCTCTTCAGTTATATGAGTTGTAGTACCGTTTAACCTTTTATTGAAATTGTTCGCTTTATTAAAGGTAGGGGTAAAGGCGTGGGGGCTAATGCCCTGCTATATTCAAGGGGAATCACTGCCTTGATTTTACTTAAATATCCCATAGCATTCACTCTCATCTTGAGTCCTTGGATTACTTAGGACTATCACAATGTGTTGTGAATTTGGGACTCGAATCTTGACCGGATGTAATAAGTTATATTCCCCCCCCCCCCTAAATAATTTTCCATTCTCCTTCCATGAAAATGCAAGTATATTTACTCTAAATGCTACCTTTCCCCTCCTTACCCCATTAAGAGTAAATAAGCGAATAACACGGACAAGTGGTAAGACATGAATAACGAGTAAAAATCAAAACCATTCTTGGGTGTTGAGCAAGCTGCTAGGTAATTTATCGTAATAACTTTGACCCGCTTCGGTGGCCGCATAGTCTAAATCGCTACTCTCGTAGTAGACTAGACTGCCGATGACGGGGAGATTGAGGTTAGATATCGGTCGGCTGTACTGAGGATGTTTTTTTTCAAAATGACTATCCACTCTCCCTCTATGCAAATGTGGGTTCAAGTTCCATCTAAATATAACCTTTCTAATCCCTAAAACCATTAGCGTAATTAGTATATGAGCGTATAACCCGAACGGTTAGTAAGACGTGGTGCTAAAAATAAAAATTTTGTGTAATGGTAGAGAACTCATATTATACCTATATTGTAGAATGATACTAAAATACATTTTTGTTTTGTTGCAGATCCAAGCTGTTTTGGAGAACTGGGACCAAGAAAAAACGCAACTTGGTAAGTTGGTCAGTGTGATCCAGTAAACCAGGGGGCGTATGTAGCCTTCGTTTATCCTGAAACGTAGTAAGCTTACCTTACATGAATACACCATGATGCAACTCAAAATATTTGGCCACACATCAAGATAAGACTGATACCATTCAGGGTAAAGGGAGTGTAGACCTGACCATTCGCCATAGGAGTAGTGGTAACTGACAGCTAGCAGAAGATGTAAAAAACCGTTAAAAGAAAATTAAAAACCTAGTGTTTGTTGTAAACGTTTTTACTGCCAAAAGTGACATCAAATATATATATACCTGCAGATCAAATGGTTTGGTGAATGATTACATTAAAGTAGATCTAACAAGGGGCGGAAGTGGTGTGGGGGGTTCGGGGTTCAATCCTCCCCGAAAGTTTACAGTAAAAACTTAAACTGCCTTATTTATGGTTTAAACAAAACAAGAAAACTCAAGTATATAGATATTCTTATGTTTAAGTACATTAAAAAAAAAGTTTGTGATTGTATTCATTACTAAGGCAACAAGTCTGGGTAGACTATGACTCAATATTGACAACGGAAATAGAAAGTATCAGTGATGTGGGTAGAACTGTGGAAGCGGTTAAGTATTTGAGATTAGGAAACTACAAAAACTTTAAACTAATAGAATGGTAGTTCCAGGAACACATTGCAAATTATAGTATCTAAAATAAAGAAGAATGAAAGGGTTTGACAAGAAGGGGGCTGGGGGTCCAGATATCATCCCCCAAACAGCTTGCAGTTAATACATTTGGTCAAGTTGGAAATACCTTTATTTGAAAAGTGTACAATTTTTGACTATGTTTCAGGGATTACAACCTTTACTATGAGCACACATTTTTAAATTTCTAACTTTATTAGAGAGATAAAATAATCTCTAAAACTATCCATGTTGGGTCAGTGGTGGCAGAACCTTATATGTGCAAAGGGAGGGCAACTAACTAAAAAGGTATTTTTGAGGGACCTGTCCCCCTTACCCCAGCCTAAGAAGTTTCGATAGCCCTCTCCCGGAAAACGTTTGAAAATTGGTTGTCTTTAAGCTATTGTCGTGGTCTCTCTTTAGCCCTCGAATTTAAAAAAAAAAATTGCTACTTTAAAATCTATTTAGGCCTTCCTTCATGTTTTTAAAATAAAATTATGATGCCCCTAAAATATATTTAGAACGGCCCTTACCTGATTTTTTTTTAAAAAGTAATTAAATGCCTTTAGATTTAGTAGCTATTTGGATCTATTTCTATTCATATCACATTCTCAAATATAGGAAGATTGGGAAATAGATTCAGACGGGACAAACATTAATTTTAGGGGACAATTCAGGCTTGGAAGAAGGACATTCTATGTAAGTTTCTAAACTTTAAAAAAAAGTAAAGCAATTAATGTATTTAATCCCTGGCCTTAGTTACCATAAAAAAAAATTAGCTCCAGGTAGCTTCTAGAGGCATTTAATTTTACTAAATTGTTTTTACCTAAGGCCCTGAAATTTTAACTTGGCTACGGCCTTGAACCTATTAACTTTTTCTAGGTGTCGGCTAGCATCACTCTAATGGTGAATGGACTATATTGTGTAAAGCCCTATATTAAATGTTAATTTTCCAATCGTGTTTGATACTCTTAATTGTAAATGGGGTAACTGAAAATGAGGTTTGAGACTCTTATTATAAATCAAATTACATCTGACCTCTGATCAAGTCACCGATTATTGTTCGTGAACCGGCTCATAGACTGAGCATACTTAGCCATTTCTCCAGTAAAAGAAAGGACAAACATCTCTCTGACAGTGACTGAAATGAAGTAACCAAAGTCCATTCAATATAAATATAAATATTGTTATGTTACTAAAGGAACAGTGTGGCCGAATGTATAAAATGTTGGTTCTACGTGCGTACATACATACATACATACATACATACATACATACATACATACATGCATACAAACATACATACATACATACACACATACACAATCATACATACATACATACATACATACACACACATACATACATACATACATACATACATACATACATACATACATACATACACAACACACATATCGATTTCACCCTCTGTCCTTCCATTTTTACAGAACATTCTGCCCAGATACACAAAATCATCCACTTGTTCTAACAGCTTTCCATTTAAACTAAGCTGACAATCATTCCCTGATCCGTCCTCATCAAAAACTATCGCCTTAGTTTTGGAGACATTTATACGGAGATCCAATCTGCATATCGCCACATTCAAACGATTTAATGCATTCTGCAAGTCATTATCACTCTCAGACATTAATACGGCGTCATCTGCATATAAAAGCACTCTTACATTCACATTGTCCATTTGCACACCAACCACATCCTCACAAGCATCTCTCATACACTTATCCATGAACACATTAAACAACCATGAAGACATAACATCACCTTGTCTAAGAACCTGTTCAATGTCAGACCATCCGCTCAAAGCTCCATCCACCATAACGCACGCTTTACTTTCATCATACACCGCCATAACTGCATTTACTAACCATGCACCCACACCATGCTCTCTAAAAACATTCCATAACACACTCTTATTCACCCGATCGTATGCTTTCTCCAGATCAATGAATGCACAATACACTTATTTTTTACTGCCATACATTTCTCAACCACTTGTTGCAATGCAAATATCTGGTTCATACAACCTCTACCTGGCATGAACCACATTACGCACCCCAAATCTTGTCCGCAGTTCGTTCATGCACTCTCTTAGTTAAAACTCTCCCAAAAACTTTGCCTGGGATACTTTATACAAAGGAACAATGACGGTATTCTTCCAGTGATTAGGAACGTTTGAAACCCCAGCACACACAGTGAACAACTCAAACAATCTGGCAAGTATTACCATGCCACCACACTTAACCATTTCACTTGTGATCCCATCTACGTCCTCAGCTTGGCCATTCTTTACCATTTCTTAGGTTCTAACACCTCATCCTCGTTAATTATTTCACTCATCATAACATTTTCCCTATTTTCTGCTACTTTCTCCATATTTTCGCCATACCATTCCTCAATTACTCCCTTCATAACTCTCTTATACTGTTTTTATCCCAAATCATCTCACCACATTCATTTTGAATGCTGTGGGTATTTTCCTTCCGCTCCTTGTTTGGCTCTCTACCCAAGTCCAGAACAGCTTCTTATTTCCTTCAAAATTATTCTGCACTCTTTTTCCTTCTTTTAATCTGATTGGTGACCTGGTGGTTTAGGGGTAAGGTGTCGGACTTCTGTGCTGAGGGTCCGGGGTTCAATCCTCGGTCCCGGCACAGATTTATCTGATTGTCAAACCCTTCCTTCATCTCTGACAAGACATCTTGTAAATGTGGAGAATGCCAGGCCTCCACCGTGGTTCGGATTCCACGTTAAACTGTAGGTCCTCCATTTCATCTCGCAATCACCCTACCATTGCACATTAGCTTTAATCTAATTTTCTCTGTACTCTCCTTTACTACTTTCTATGCATTAATCTTTCTCTCTCTGTATATGTCCCACAACTTCTTACGTTCTGTTTCACTCTTCACAGCAATCACTCGCTTGTATGTATCGGGTGTATATTTAGAATGGACTAGGTGTGGTGTGTATATTGGGTAGACTGATTTTTGGGGGGTTATTTGCAAGTTAACTGTTGTGTATAATGACATACAATTATAGGAATGCGATTATATTCGCGCCTATTTCCAAGCAAATTGGACAAAACAAACTATTTCAACTTGAACCTATGAGATTGCACTGAAATCTTATGATTGGTTTAGAATTCGTCACGTTTCTATTCTACTCTTGTCGTTGGGCATAATTTTAGAGGAAGTGCACTAGCATTGCCCCGGTTGTCTCTACCGATACTCTCTTTCTTTGTCAGACAAACGGTGGCGTATACAAGTGGGAAAATAAAGTAAATATTAGGAGGCTGGAACATACGGCAAAAGAAGATAATATTAACAGTGACTGTAGTTTATTGATTAAGAAACATTCATTCAGTTATATATTTATGTAGTTTAGTACATTAATTATATTCTATATTAAAACATGGAAAAGTGACCAATCAGAATTTAAACAATAATAATAATGAAAATAGAAAATGGGGTAACAGGAGTTAATCCTTAAGCTTGAAAACGAGCCAAGGCTACAAAACAATTAAATTCAGGCTAATGAGCCTGCACAACAATTAACTAGTCATTAGTAAGAGCGTGAAGAAGACTTCTAAGAGCCCGTGGATGGAATACTTCCTAACTTGTCGATTTAAAGTAGATGTTATATTATTTTAACAACCATGTCTGCGGCGTGCTGGTGTGACGTAGTGGCCAACCATCTTCAGAGCAGTAGACGGGGTGAGTAGAGTCGAGGTCTGTCAATGTTCTCGGAACGAATATTTGAAAACTAATACAATACATACTCTGGGAGGCAGGTATTGTATACCGTCTCGAACAGATGGGCATGGGGTGGTCGAGGGTGGAGCCTAGACGGCGGTAGATGGTACTAGAAGCGTCCCGCGCAGCTGGCCGGGGGAGAGCGTAGGGCAGCGACGAGCGTCAGTTCATAGTAGGGATGTAGTATAGAAAGAAAAGTATTGATGCTCTATTCATTAAAAGTATCGGAAGAAAAGTATCAATAACAGTAAGTATTGGTATCGAAACGCATGTAAACTTTTCTGTTTAGTTTGCTTGGGGGACTTTTGAGTTGACTAAAAAAGATTATTTTGTTAAGTTTCTAATGACCTTGCTCATTTATAAAGGAATGGGTGATAGATTTGTCGCTACTTGCCCTGTCAGGCATCAGGCTGTGTTGATAAACAAAGATGAAATAACAGCTATGAGTTATGATAAGCTAAAAAAAGATTGAGTGCTAGTGTTGCTTCTGGCCTATCAAGCAGAAAATGGGTAAGAACTGAGAGTTGATAAATAGTCTCATTTGTTCTTCTTCCACACTCCAACCTATTAAACATTTAATCCCAGCATGAGTGAAGATAACAAAAAATTTGTTTCTTTCGGTACCGGAGTGAGTACTAATATCAGTAAAAGTATCGGAAAAAGTATTGAGTATTAGTGAAGTATCGATACTTTTTTCACATCCCTAGTTCATAGTTGACAACTCTTGGGGCCGTATACAATAACTTGACTAAGGGCTGGTCTTATGACTCCTGGATAAATATTAATCTGACATATAAATATTTATATCTGGTCGGTAAGTTAAAAGTTCGTCTTATGACTGCCAGATAAAATGTATTTATCCATCACATTTTTATCGGGAGATTCAAGTACCTGATAGATAACTTTTATCTGAAAGTTAAAATAGTTGTTGCCATAGTGACGCGTTGTTTTTAATGAGGTTTCGCCTATCAGAATTTGTTTGTAGCTTAAAATCTTGGTTCACGTGTTTAGTAAGCACAGGCCCAGGATCTAACTATATAAAAAGTTAGAACATTTAATTCACACTTTTATACAAACTGACAAGCTATTTGTAGTTATATCTATATAAGAACAAATTATCAAAATGTGAGTACAATAAATTAAATTTTGTGAACGTTGTACCCAATTAGTACTTGCAAGGCAACTTAGCTTCTGCGCCCACGTGACGCCATCTTTTTACTTGCACTCGTTTAGCCGCCATTATTTAACAAAATTTAGAGCGTTGTAGCTACTAGACAGGTTGTGCGCATGCGCGCACCAGTAAAAACAGTACCAACCATGCGTTTTGTGCATAAAAATATAATTATCCTACAGATATCTATCTGGGAGATAAATTCAGTTCATAATACGCGTAAAATATAACTGTGGCTGATAACCTTTATCTTTTAGCTAACTTTAACCTCCCGACAGCAATATTTATGCGGTGGTCATAAGACCAGCCCAAAGTCAGGTCCGTGAAGTTGGCAGCACCACCTACGGCACAAATTCTGAAACATATGCCAATATTTAGTGCTGAATTTGTGCCACAAGAATATCCTATCCCCATAATTTGTGCCACAGCGGGTTCCCATCGAAAGGTTGATAAAATACACTAACAAAAATAACTAAGTACATTCAGCTGGGGTTCAAACCTCGACCTCCCTGTCACCGCTGGGCCAAACAAAACGACACTGTCGCCTCTGTTTGCGCACTCACCCGGGCAGACACTCAGTAAAAACGCGTCCAGGAAAACACGAGATTTTCAAGTAACATGTTAAAATTCTGGGTAAAATCTACATTTTTTTAGGTGACCTGGTGGTCTAGGGGTAAGGTGTCAGACTTCTATGCTGGCGTCCGGGGTTCATTCCTCGGTCCCAGCAAAGATTTATCTGATTACCAAACCCTTCCTTCACCTCTGACAAGACATCTTGTGAATGTGAGGAATGCCAGGTCTCCACCGTGGTTCGGATTCCACGTTAAACTGTAGGTCCTCCATTTCATCTCACAATCACCCTAGCATTGCACATTAGCGTAAGTGCGTATAACCCGAACGGGTAGTAAGACGCGATGCTAATAATAATAAATATACATTTTTTTTAAAAAAGATTTTGCTTAACTTGAAAGCTATTACAGTGATACTCCTCGACGAACTGTCACGTCTGTATTGTCACCTAGTTGGGTGGGTGCCAGGGCGCTATATACTTAGTGATGGTTAGCGTGTCCGTCTATGTATTGTCTGCATTTAAAGACGAGGAAAGAGGACATAGGATCCAGGGCGCGGACACTTGTTAACATGCGAATAAGATGTGTCCCCCGAAGCGGTCAGGGGAGATGCAGTAGCCATTGCGCTTAAAGAAGATCGAGATTGAATTAGTTCCTAGGTCGTATTTCTTAGATATTTAAATTGAAAATACTATACCTAAATACATTTTTTTTTTTCTTAGATGTACGTGGCCTTAAGAATTCAAATTATGGTAAGCAATGTGATCATTCAACAATTATTATTGTGACTTTCACTTCAAAACTAAAAATTTTGAACTTTTTTATACAGACTCTTTGGAACGTATATTCAAAGTTTTTTTTAAATAGCCATTCAAGAAGAAAGAAGTACTTTCCTTTGAGTGCTTATGGCCAGTCAGAACTATAATATAATCTGTTGTCAACCATTATGTATTGAAATTATAGTTTGTGAAAATATTACACTATTACGCAAGTAATATAACATCTGAGGAACAGGAGACATGCTATCAAATTAAATATCAACTATGATCAAACTATAGTAGCCAATTATTTAACTTAGTACAAAATACGCAACTATTTCATAATTGTACGCTCGTGAAACTTATCTCCACTGGCTAAAGTTTACATTTTGTAAATTCATAAAAAAAAAGAAGAAAAAAAGTGTTAATACGAAGTCTCTCAAAATAAAATCCTTATTTCTAAAGTTAAATTTGTTGTTGTTGTGTAACCAGCTTATCATTTACATTAGAACGGCCACGTCAAATACCCAGAAAAATGTACGTAGTGAGGGGCGCTAGCTCTTGTGGAGATTTTGGATCGTGTTGTCATGGGAGGTAATTGGATGGTGTGGTGATGCTCAAAATCTGTACCAGAAGATGAACTGCCTTCGTCTCGGTAAGTTTAGAATGGTATTCCTGGAATATTGGGGTACCCGTGGTTAATTGGTAATGGGAATGAATAAGTGTTTAAGGGCCTTGGTTTTATCCCAGAGGGCGCATTAACGATTATAATGTATTATTTTATTGCCTGTTCTCTTAGTTTTCTTCAACTCGGCCTTGTTTCAAACCTTATTACTGGTAAAAAGGTCCTTAGTTTTAATCAACTCGGACTAGTTTCAGCTCTTGCTGCTAGTAAAAAGTTATATAGTTTTCATTCACTTGACCTGGTTTCAAACCTTTTTACTAGTAGATATACTTATATTTATCTGATTTACTAACACACCAAGTGATGGTGGCACGCCAGCCTATTTACCTTTGGTAGTAAGTTGTCATAAATCTGTGCCTAGCTTCTGGCTGTGTACGTAATGTCCCCGTGATGTCCTGTGGAACCTGGAAGCAGGCTAATAAGCTGCTTCCGTTTCAGGTTTACACTCTCGCCTTATAGGATAGAAGAGAATATTTTTTTATTTGTCTCGTAATTATAGTTTAATGATCGTGTTCACTTGATGAAGTTGTCTCAGTGACGTGCGTTGTTTTTCTTGTTCGTAACGAGATCTTCCGACAAACTCGAACAAATTAATTGGCTCTTGATGCGTTGTCCGATTATCGACAAGGTCTCGTAATGACACGGAGAGACAGGTGGTCGCGCGTAGACTTGGGACAGAGATTACTGTCCGGTGGTTGATTAGGAGGTCCCCGGCTCGAGCCAGGGGCTGGTGCTGCATTCATCTGTATATTCCTAGGACTGGGGTTGAGGTGCTGTCCTAGCTTGAATTACTTTCTAACGAAGTTTGGCTAAACTGATAGTGTAAGGGGCTTTGACACTGGAGGCTGGGATTCTATCCCGGAACTGGTGAACTAGGCCGAGATAGTTTTTTTTTTAATTTTGTGCTAGTTCTACCACCCCTAACTCTTGGAATAGATAGTTAACGCTACAGTAAACCAGGACTGAGAATAAACCCAGGACACAACTGAGAAACTGTTAACAATAATAAACGTATTATCCTCATCAGTGGGCACGTGGACTAGATGTCACTTCATTTAATCTGGTTTGCAAGTTGTTAGGGAGATTGTGGTTCTAATCCCGGCTGTGTTTATGCGGGGTATTGTTTTGTATCCTAAATGATTTTCCACTCTCCCTCACATTTTATTTTTAATTCTACTTTCCGCAATCGTGTCCCACAAGTGTAGTTAAAATTGACATTGGCCAAACAAGTGATAAGATGCATTGGAGGGAAATGCCAATTAGAAATCGTCTTAATACCACACGCAGCACACACCTACCAGACTCAAGAAATATAGTCTTACTACCCATCCAAGCTACCCACACATTTTTTACTTACGAGGGTAAGGATTGAGATAGTTTAATTTAAAGGAAATGTACCCGAATTTATGTGGAGACGAAGTTGAAAACCATTTAGAGAAAATCGCCTCAGTACGCCTGACCAGAATTCGAGGCCGGACCTCCCTGTCACCAAACCAAACCAAACCAGCGGAGACCAACAACTCCTTTTTCCGAGAGCCTACCGGCGCCGGTCGCTCTTATTTATGAATGTTTGTAGACACTCGTCATTGATAAGTGTCATTATTGTGATATATTTGTTGTGCTACTAACGATAGCTGTGCTTTGTCCGGACATTAATTGCGTTGGTTGTGTTTTGTTTGCAGGTGGTCTGTTCTCCGAGGAGTTGTGGGAGAAGTACGAGGAGTATCAGGAGTTCTACAGACCGGCCAGACAGTGAGTGGAACTTTTTATCTTGGATTTGGAGTTATTTTTAATAAAGTTTGAAATAATTTTTTCAGTAAAATAAAATAAGGAAATATGCCCAAGTACAAGAATTTGTAATGTTGGTAGGGCTACCTGTAATTAAAATACTATAAAAAGCAAACAAAATTCCCCAATTTAAATTAAATACGGATAATCGAGCTTTGTTCTCTAATATTATTATTTAAATAACCATATAAACATAATTTAACAGGGGCTAAAAAAAAGGCTCAACTTTGAATTTATTTAGGATTTATGTATACCATTTAGGCTAACATTTATGATGCTCAAAATATTTTTAAAAATCTCATTGTCTCAGGCCCTTTTCAAATCATTTAATTAAAATTCAACTTTTTATATATATCTAATATCCTAGTTGGGATATTTAACTAAAAAATCTTCTTGTGACATACTTACATTTAAGATTTAAGTCATAACTAAACCTTCATAGTTTTAAGAATTTCTTTATTTTTTCTTTGTACTTTAAGGATTTAGAAGATAAAATATGTACTAAAATACGCATAGTTGGCCGAATAATATATTCTAAAGCGTCACTCTCATGATGGACTGGTTAGCCTCTGACGGGGAGATCTGGACGCAAATCCCGGTTGTACGTATTAATAGTGCCATTTCATTTATTGTTTTATATTTTATCTTCACCCAAATAGGGGTACATTTCTTCTATAACGGCATATTCTACATCCTTTTCCTACTAGTGTAATTACATAAGTATAACCTGAACCGAAACTAAAACGTGGTAATCTTCATTCACGGTAGGAGTTTACCTCTGAAAGGTCTTTTTTCTTACCAATATCCTACTATATAATAGATTTCTGGTAGGGAAAAAGGCCTTTCAGAGGTAAACTCCTACCGTGAACGAACAATAATTATTTTATTACTTACTTCTACATCCATTACTGTTTCCAGTCTGTGGCCTGGGTCAATTTTTTATTCAAGCAATATATTTTCCACTACCGGCTTGCTAGGCTTGTCGTAGCTTCATATGCCTTATAATCTATCTTAAGACTAGAACAGGCACAACATCCAGTCCCCGGCCGTTAATTTATCATTGTGAAAGGGTAAACCCATATTTCAACAATGATACTTTTTCGACCTCGCCAGGAATCTAACCCGGGACCCCTAGCTAATAAACAAACATGCTACCGACTGAGCTAAGGTGACGGATAGTTATTTTATTATTAAAGTACTACTATGAATAAACTAAAGTTTAAAATTTTTATTTCTCTATTAGGTGCTTGTATAACATATCTCTTAATTTGCTTGCATAACGGATCTCTATTAGCCTCTTAGAATTCTCTTGAGGTGGGAATTTAGGGAACACGAGTTAAGGGAAGTTTTTTTGCATTTTTATATCAAAACATTTTTTGGTCAAAATAAATAAAATATTTATTCAGTAGAAACATAAAGTTTAACTTTCTTCACATAATAATCTCAACATTTCTTTATATCTGTCAAGAATGTCCTGGAATTTATTGACGACTTTTTTTCTTAATTTAAAAAGTTCCTCATTTAATGCCGCTATGCTCATTGGCAGACATTCAAGAATTGTTTATTGTTCAAATATCACCACAAGTAGAAAATTAAATTATATATATATATCTACTGATATGAAGTAATTTTGTATTTATTTTGGCCAAAACGATGTGTTGAAATAAAAGCAAAAACAATGTTCTTAACTCGCGTTTCTACACTCCCACCTTAAGGTCCTTGGATAACATCTCTCTAGTAACCTGTTATTTAAAGTTTCTGTACATTTACACATTAACCTCTTTATATACACTTAAGACACGATAAGAGTGTGATGATCATTATAAATGTGGTTTGTTCTATGTTAATATATTTATCAAGTAAAAATTGTTACTATTAAACAAATGTTCATCATTTGAGCAATATTCAACATCATTAAAATTAGTTTTATACTCACCCTTGTGCAGACATGAGCGATATTGTTATTTTCTCTTCAGTCAGGGCGAATGCACGGCACTTAGCTACTATAGAGGACGTTCTGCTAGTGGGTGGTCTGGGCCCTGTCATTTGTCTTTTCAAAAATA
This sequence comes from Timema poppense, assembly GCA_902141375.1. NCBI lineage: Eukaryota > Metazoa > Arthropoda > Insecta > Phasmatodea > Timematidae > Timema > Timema poppense. Next base: position 80,962 of record CABFOV010000952.1, read on the forward strand.
ACACCTACTAGATTATATTTCTCCTCTCTCTGGACACCCCAATCCACTTCCCGCTATTAAACAATCCACTGTTCTTATTGTGCTGATTTATTGCCTGCCTTGTGTTGAAGGTAGAACACTGGTGTTATAATATTACTACATACTTCCCGTAAGTCTGGAGAACAGGGTGACGTCAGTTGATTGTATTTAATATAGTAAGTTGATTACTTTCTTAGGGTTCTTCTAAGTCTGGAAATTTTAAATTAATTACAAGGTAAACACGTTTAAAATATTAATTTATTTAGGAAATGTGTACATTTTAATGGCTTATTTTGGGCTATATATATGATGAGTAAATAAGTATAAATTTATTTTATATACAAGCTCATTTTAAATATTTCTGTAAAACAACACTGTGACTGTACCAATGTAGCCCAGACTGTACCGTGAGCGATGAAAAGAGCTTCAAGAAGCATCTTTGTGATGGGGAAATAGTCGGGCCATTTGGAGATAAGTGAAGAGAAGATTTCTAGTGGATGGCATGAAGGACGTGTTTTGATGTGATTTGGTTGTTGTGGGGGTTTATTTGGAAGATGAAAATGTGCGGGGGATGAGGGAGAGAGGTTTGTAAAGTGTTTTGGAGTCCCCCGCTGCGAGGGATGGTAGCTTGTTTTGAAAGTAAAAATAATTCGTTATCTAAGATATGCTTCATGGTTTGTTGTTCAAACCCCTTTTAATAGGTCTACCGAAATAACCTCCCTGTTCCGTAATTATGGAGACTTTAATAACCTTTCTTTTTAAACTAACTTCTTTTTCTGAATAAGTTAAAAAATACTCATTTGAATACCACTTAGATAGTTAGATATAATGTATGTTTTCATAACTGGCAGGATGTATTAAGGGTGTACAAGCAAGCTTTTATTTTTAGGTAGCCATTTAAACTCTCTCGATTAACAAATGTTTGTTCCAAAATAAATATTGAGGTGGAAATGCTCTGTCATGAGCATAGCGGCGTTATATGGGAAACTTTTTAAATGAAGAGTAAAAATTGTCATTAAATTTTAGGATATACTTGACAGATATTCAAGAATTTTTGAGGTCATCATTTGAAGAAAATGAGACTCTATGTTTCTACTAGAGAATTATTTGATTTATTTTGTCCTAGAAAATATTTTGATATAAAAACTGTAAAAACACTGACCTTAACTTGTGTTCCCTTCACTCTCAATTAAAAAAAAATCGCGGATGTATATCTTTACTCAGTGTCTTACTTACCACCCATCCGGGCTATCCACATATTTACATTAAGGGGATAGGAATGAGGATGGTAGAATTTATATTAAATGTACCCGCATCAGAGTGGAGGTGGAGTGAAACTATTTATTAAAAACCCCTTTAGTGCACTCAGTCAGGGCTCAAACCCTGACCTCCCTGCAACCGGCAAACCAGTTCAAATGAGACTAGCGCCCTGCCCTCATCAACTCATGTGTTAAGTGAGCACTAACCTGGAGAAAGGAAGAGCAATATGCATTACAGTGCGCTATGTCGAAATCTTCAATGTCAGCCACTAGTCTAATCACCTTTGGTAAAAATACTTTATTTTAATTACTACTGTTTATATTGTGATAAACAAGGTGAGCTAACACACCAAGTTTTATTTGCTCTCTTTTTTTTACGATCAGTCTTCCCAGTCTCTTCAGCTAGCTCCTGTTTGAGTTCTGAGAAGCTCCTCCACCCGGCTCAGACTGACGCTGGATACTTAGCTTATAGCTCACTTAAAATTGTTCCTGTATCATATTTAATGAGGATACCTTTACAATGACACAAGGACTATATTGTACCTTTTTCACTTACATATCCTCTTTATATGCAAAAACGAGTGCACTTCCTCTAAAACCCTTTCTTAAACCTCTTCCCTTTTATTAAGTCGTAAAAACTTTATATTAAACATAATTAAAAACATTATTTTATTGATGTGTTAAAATGCTTGACTGTGATATTAATTATCTGCGAGGCAGCGTGGCCTTTGCAGTTACAAGTAATGTTAGTAATTCCATGCACCACTAATGATGTGCGTGTCCTCTTAACCTAACCGTTCACGTAATAGTAGTGTCAATAATTGCAAATTGAATTAACTCTCGCGCACCTACAGAGGCTGTAGAGTTATTTTAAATGCACTCAGCAGTAATGATTTTTCTTGATTAAACATGGCGATTTAAAAAAATGTTTTGGGCTATGTTACGATTCAATTTTTATTATTATTGAAACGTTTAATAACTAAGGGGTTATTAGGGTCGCCGTCAAATTGTAGGGAAATGTTACCAAACTGCGTTATTTCTTTTGGAAATTGCATATTTAAAGCTTCCAAACCACTGATAGTAAAACAATCCTCAATCATCATAAAATGTTGGGACCCTTTTAAAAATTACTCTTTGAGGAAGGTTAGATCTATGTTTATGTTTAATTTCATCTTTGTTTATAACCGGAACAGGTAGTGGTGCTAAAAAAAGAAATACCTCAAAACGATGTCGTTTCGCCTAAAATGTCGTTGAACATAAGCTACTTGGCCTCTTTCATTATTTTGTTTTAAATTATAAAACATAAATTTTAAAGTTATTAGTTTATACCAGATTTTTCGTTACTTTTCGCTTCTATTTTAACGTGAACCATATTTTGGGATAGCAAGCCTCTTTTTAAATAAAGCGGGTATTTTAAACATGTGCAACGCGTTTTGGCGCTCCGGAAGGGCCCTTACGACTCAATATAATCGGGAATATGAATGATATTTAAGAGGGTTTGACCATTTAGCCCCGAACCCGTTCCGACCAAACGTGGCGAGTGTTGTTATAGAACCGATCACTGCTCTTTTAAAGAGTTTCAAACTTGACCAGAACAGACTATATGGATGGAAGATTCTTCAATAGAACCAAACTGTTGTGATTGGTTGATGAATGAGTGGCAACTTTTTGTTCACTTAGTATAGTAAATTCGCTTAGTCAGCAATAACCTACCTCAACACCTGCTGTAGAATTGAGTAAGTCTTAAGATTTCTAATTAGTCTGGCATGCAGAAATATGCCTGGATATCAAGGGGAGGCAGAAAATGGATCTAAAGGACTCTGGTTTATTACAGGAAGGATAACTATAGATCCAGAGGGCACTAGTTTAAAAGGACGCTAGTTAAATTCACAGACGAATACCATGGCTCTAAAAGACTCTCATTCAAACCAAGGAAACTGACCATGCATCCAGGAACAGGGAGAATGGAGAATCAATTAAGTAAAAACTTTTTTTACCACACCCGTCCGGGATTTGAACCTAGACTCCCAATCACTCGCATACTAGACAAGACCAGACTGTCTCCTTTCTCCCTGTGCCCACATGGTGTGGGTCAGAATGATAGTTAATTCAGGGACTAAAATTAGTCATTAACGTGGTCAAATGCGCTGCCCATTATCGTGATGTTACTCCAACAAACAATTATACCAAAAGACCAGATTCCAAACCCCACACATATATTTGAAGATCACACAGAAACTTTAATTACCTAGAAACCTTTCAAGATCCTTTATCAAATGACCTTCCTTGAACCATAATTTTCCAGAAATTCAGTTCCTAACCACTGTCGGATATTCAAAATAATAACAACAACATTGTGTCTGTTCCTCTTCAGGCTGCTGCGCGAGAAGAACGCTACCGACGATGAATTTGTGGAGTTCTGCAAACTGCGCCGAGGAGCTGCGCAAGACACCTTGGAAACGCTCCTCGACTTACCGGTGAGTGAAACCTTTGTTGTTTCTTTTGCAAGAGTAACAACGGATCAATCACTACTAAACTGTCTTTGGCGAATATTCTGGGCTAACTGCAATCAATAAAAAACATTCAACATGAGTAAAACATAAATGTCATGAAATGTGTAGGAATTAATTCGCGTTGAGTATGGGAGTTTACCTCTCACACCACTTCTTTGGTGCTGACTGACAGATCACAGCTGACAGCTCTGAAAAGTAACTCGACCAAATTATGTATCCTTACGCCGAACCATATGATCTGCAAAAACATGTGTTTAGCAGCTGTCACTTTTGACAGTTAAATTTTAGGTCTATACAAGAAATCTATATGACTGTTTTATTTATTTTCTATATGTTATTGACCTTGATATGTTGATGGCCTAGTATTAATTATTTATTTTTTCAAGAATATAAATATTTAAAAAAATTAACATTTAATCCCATATTAGATGTTTTTGTAATGAATAAATAATTTTTAATAAAAAATGTATATATTTTTGTTAATATTAGTATTATTAAAAACATTATAAATGTGAAAAATCTGAATGTCTATTACTACACATAGAAGAAAAAAACAGTCATAAACCTTTTTAACAGTATTACAACAATATTGGTGACCTGGCAGTCTAGGGTTAAAGTGTCAGACTTCTGGGGTTCATTCCTCGGTCCCGACACAAATTTATCTGATTGCAAAACCCTTCCTTCAACTCTGACAAGACGTGTATTAATCACAATTTGTGAATGTGTGTAGTGCCAGGCCTCCACCGTGGTTCTGATCCCACGTTAAACTGTAGGTCCTTCATTTCATCTCACAATCACCCTACCATTACACAATGAGCGTAAGTGCGTACAACCCGAACGGGTAATAATACGCGGTGCTAATAATAATAATAATAATAATAATAATACGTATCAGAAAACATTTTATGCTGGTATATTCCCTTAAACACCTAGCCTTTGCACCCAAAAAAATCGAACTCGAGATTGTGATAAATTTTGATGTTTCATGCCCCCCTTAAACAGAAAAAGTGGTTTTCGCAATGCCGTTTGTTTGTTGTACCTCGGGCTAGAGCAGAAACTATTTTACTGATTGGGCCGATATTTGGTATCTGGGGTTTTCATAAGGTCCACCGAGGGGTATTTTGAATTAGATAATTTAAATTTAAGGTTAGTTTACTGAAGGGGGAAAAAATGAAAAAATCGATTTTCTCAAAATTTGCCTTAACAATTTTGATTAAATTTGATATCTACACATTGTTTATAATTATAAATAAGATGGCGAAAATGAAAATGACTTTTGGGTACTTTTCACATGGGAAATTTTCTAATTTTCGTAATTTCTCCGCAACTATTTGAGATACAAAATAACGTATAATTGTAAAGTTGTAGTACTATTAAAGATACACATATTTTATTTGAAATATATTTTTATAAAACATATCATTTCTGAGCTATAAGCAAATATATTATACACTTTTTAATTCAGGTCTTTGAAAATTAATTTGATTCTTTTTCTTTGATGGACAAAGATGTTTCTCTTTTCTCAATTTTTCTGTAACAGTGTTCTCAGTTCCTAATGCCATAAAGTAAGTAACAGTATATATTATTAATTTATGCTATTTTGTTTAGTGTTTCTGCAACAATGTACATTATTTCCTTTCACAAATCTTAAGAGGTTTTTTAGTAAATATCTCTTTTTTAAGATAAAAGCAAGAAAAAGTCTGTGTGGTGCACTGTACCGTTTATTTTTATTAGATAAATTGGCTATGTTGAGTAGTTTTGCATTACATTATTAGTGATATGGTATATTTATTATATTTATTTTATGTTATGAAATAGTTTAGTCTGGAAAGTAATATTGTTTAGTTTAATCTTTCATTATTAGTTCATTAAATATAATTTTGAAATTTATCACTATTGCTATTTTAATATTTTATTATAAAAATACATGTATTCAATTAAACTATTTATTTACTTTAGTGGTTTTTAGTTACTTGTAGTTTTAATATAAATTCACATTTTTAGCCAGGTATCGGTTCTAAGAGATTGTTATTTAGCACATTAATAAATTACTATTAATTTATTTTTTCATCAAATCTTACTACCTGTCCAGGCTATAGGCATTTAATTGCACACAAGAAGGCGGGAGGAGGAGAGTAGGGTACAAAGAAACTGTAACCGCATTCTTGTAGAGGGATAATGGGAAATCATTAAGGAATACCAACCCTCAATATACTCGACCGGGATTCGGACCCCGCCTTCCCGACCACTGGCAAACTAGATTAGATAGCTTGACGCCTAGACCACATACTCACCGATGTGGGCCATAATATATTTATATTAAAGTTGCAAAATTATGACTTTTTATTGTGAATGTGTGATCCATTCCATTATCTTAAGAATATTTTATTTCTTCTATCTTTTTATTTTAATAGAATTAATCTATTGTGAATGTGTGATCCATTCCATTATCTTAAGAATATTTTATTTCTTCTATCTTTTTATTTTAATAGAATTAATTTGAATGATATCCGTCATGAAAGACCTACCACTTGACGCTTCAACAAATCCAAGTCCAAAATAATACTTCCTTCCTATTATGTAAACCTAGGTCTTCGCCCCTAATTCCTCTTTGCCAGCTGTTGGTATAATAATATATTTCAATTTTTATAAGAAAAGGCCTTTTAGAAAATACAAACATATTTTTTGCGGCCAAAATTGATCATAATTCTACTATTATATTGTTTGTGTTATTTTATATGTATTGGTATTTTCTACCAAAAGTAACAGATGCAAATCACATGACTTGACGTATGATTACGTGAAAGGAAATACTATAGTAACTTTTCTAGCATGATGGATAGTTGCTAGAGTCTGGGATCGAACCAAGGATCTCTAGCTCCGATTATCGCACCATTCAGGCACGGTACCAGGCCACCTAGGTAGAGGACTAATTTATCCCACATTAATCTTACTTGTCGGTGAGCGCACCGTTAGGCCCGTCACGGGCGTCAGTCGTGTTCCTCCAAGCCCTTACGATGACAACTGCAGCTGAGAAGGCTAGTCTTCCTTCCTACTTCTGAGCCGGCTTGGCCTGAGGTCAGAGGTCACCCATGAAACCCTCCCCAATTATATCTTTAAAAAGCGGTCATTGTTTGTTGGTTTAAGATTTTGATATAGGCTTTCTAAACTCAGCGTTAATTTAATAATATGACATAAAAACTAACCTAACCTAGTGCAGCAACACTTTTCACTTAACACCCCAAGCCTATCACAAGGATCTTACTACCTGGGTAACAGGACGAACACACACACACAAGAAGTACAAAATTTTAGTACCAGCACTTGGAATGGAACTATGGTTCCCAACACCAGGGCTATAACCAAGGTCCCCAGCACCTGGGATGGAAATAGGCTCCATAGCATCTGGGTTGGAACCAGGGTTTCTGACATCTGGGATGGAACCAGGTTCTCTAACATCTGGGATATAACCAGGCTTCATAGCATCTGAGATGGAACCAAGGTCCCTAGCATCTGGGATGGAACCAGGGTCCCTAGCATCTGGGATGGAACCAGGGTCTCTAATATCTGGGATAGAACCAGGCTTCAAGCATCTGGGATAGAACTAGGCTCCATAGCATCTGGGATGGAACCAAGGTTTCTGACATCTGGGATGGAACCAAGGTCCCTAGGATCTGGGATGGAACTAGGCTCCATAGCATTTGGGATAGAACCAAGGTCCCTAGCATCTGGGATGGAACTAGGCTCCATAGCATCTGGGATGGAACCAGGGTTTCTGACATCTGGGATGGAACAAAGGTCCCTAGGATCTGGGGTGGAATTCGGATATCTAGAACCCAAAATGAAGCTAGGGTTACTACCGCTTGAGATGAAAGGAGAGTCTCTAAAGCTTGGAATGGAACCAAGAGTACCCAGCATCTTGGGTGGAAAATATGTTTTTAACAACCCTCAAAGAATCCATTGGAGTGACCTCACCTCAATCCACTAATGTATACATAATGTCGTAATAGTGCTTTATCAAACTAACTCACCACAAGTTTTATGAATAGATATTAGTGTTTACATCGCCTGACACCGAACCGCTTCCTTGAATAATCCATTATAAATCAAACCCAGCCTTAAACTTGTTTGCTCGCCAGTACAGCTAACAATTTTGGGGGTAGGGGAGGACCTCTTTGCTCCACCACGCGTCGTGTTTTAGAACACGTGTGCTATATAACACGTTTGTTAGAACACGTCAGGAGGACTACGAAAACGTATTACCCAACACTAATTATAGTTGCCTATGTTTTAGGCCCGCTCTTGTGAAAATTGTTTCGAAGAATGTAACGGTATTGTTACTTCATGTGCTCGTTACTTTCACTGAGTATATTTCAAGGAACAAGATTAGTTGTTGTTTTGTTGGAATCGAATAGACACATGAGTGGATGAGCAATGGGGGTCACACCCAACTCATGTTCCATTGTCACGGATTCTTATAGCTTTCAAGTCGTTATTCCCCCCATTGAAGAAGGGGCGTAACTATCGTCGTCATTTTGAAGAAAAATAACAACGTTCTTTTCGGAAAGACTTAACTTAACTTTTTGTGCTGTCATTATTTTTTTCTTCTCTTTCAATAAAAGAATTTTAAAACGAGGTCCTTGGTAGTAATAAAACAACAGACCTATCATAACACGTGTTGGTAGACTCGACTATGTGCAGGACTAGTTTCAGGAATGTTTGTCACAACTTGTCTCGAGTGTCCACGGTCCAGGTCTTTCCTTCCATTGTGTTGTCTCAGATTGAACCACACTGGAGGAAAGGGAGGAGGCGGGGGATTCATGAGTTCTATCCCGGGACCTTGGAGCCATACCACGTGATAGGGACACTGGTTCCATCCTGGGACCTTGGATCCATACCAAGTGATAGGGACATTGGTTCCATCCTGGGACCTTAGAGCCATACCACGTGATAGGGACACTGGTTCCATCCCGGGACCTTGGAGCCATACCACGTGATAGGGACACTGGTTCCATCCTGGGACCTTGGAGCCATACCAAGTGATAGGGACATTGGTTCCATCCTGGGACCTTAGAGCCATACCACGTGATAGGGACACTCGATCCATCCCGGGATCTTGGAGCCATATCAAATGATAGGGACACTGGTTCCATCCTGGGACCTTAGAGCCATACCACGTGATAGGGACACTCGATCCATCCCGGGATCTTGGAGCCATATCAAGTGATAGGGACACTGGTTCCATCCTGGGACCTTAGAGCCATACCACGTGATAGGGACACTCGATCCATCCTGGGATCTTGGAGCCATACCAAGTGATAGGGACATTGGTTCCATCCTGGGACCTTAGAGCCATACCACGTGATAGGGACACTCGATCCATCCCGGGATCTTGGAGCCATATCAAGTGATAGGGACACTGGTTCCATCCTGGGACCTTAGAGCCATACCACGTGATAGGGACACTCGATACATCCTGGGATCTTGGAGCCATACCAAGTGATAGGGACATTGGTTCCATCCTGGGACCTTAGAGCCATACCACGTGATAGGGACACTCGATCCATCCCGGGATCTTGGAGCCATATCAAGTGATAGGGACACTGGTTCCATCCTGGGACCTTAGAGCCATACCACGTGATAGGGACACTCGATACATCCTGGGATCTTGGAGCCATACCAAGTGATAGGGACATTGGTTCCATCCTGGGACCTTAGAGCCATACCACGTGATAGGGACACTCGATCCATCCCGGGATCTTGGAGCCATATCAAGTGATAGGGACACTGGTTCCATCCTGGGACCTTAGAGCCATACCACGTGATAGGGACACTCGATACATCCTGGGATCTTGGAGCCATACCAAGTGATAGGGACATTGGTTCCATCCTGGGACCTTAGAGCCATACCACGTGATAGGGACACTCGATCCATCCCGGGATCTTGGAGCCATATCAAGTGATAGGGACACTGGTTCCATCCTGGGACCTTAGAGCCATACCACGTGATAGGGACACTCGATACATCCTGGGATCTTGGAGCCATACCAAGTGATAGGGACATTGGTTCCATCCTGGGACCTTAGAGCCATACCACGTGATAGGGACACTCGATCCATCCCGGGATCTTGGAGCCATACCAAGTGATAGGGACATTGGTTCCATCCTGGGACCTTAGAGCCATACCACGTGATAGGGACACTCGATCCATCCTGGGATCTTGGAGCCATACCACGGGATTAGGGACACCAGTTTCATCCCGGGACTTTGGAGCCATACCAAGTGATAGGGACATTGGTTCCATCCTGGGACTTTAGAGCCATACCACGTGATAGGGACACTCGATCCATCCTGGGATCTTGGAGCCATACCACGGGATTAGGGACACCAGTTCCATCCCGGGACTTTGGAGCCATACCAAGTGATAGGGACATTGGTTCCATCCTGGGGCCTTAGAGCCATACCACGTGATAGGGACACTTGATACATCCTGGGACCTTGGAGCCATACCACGTGATAGGGACACTGGTTCCATCCCGGGATCCTGGAGCCATACCACGTGATAGGGACACTCGATACATCCTGGGACCTTGGAGCCATACCAAGTGATAAGGACACTTGTTCCGTTCCGGGACCCTAGGACCACACTAGGTGATAGGGATATTAATTCAATCCCAGGTGCTATGGACCATAGTTATATCCCAGATTCTGGTTTTACTACCCGTCAGGGCTATTTTTACACTAATTGGCTTATTATAATGAGGGGTGTATCCACATTTGCATACAATAAAAATTAGGAAACCATTTAGAAAAAAAACACCTCATAGATTCTAACCCAAATAACCCATCTACGTCAAACCATACAAGATTACACTGACGCCTTAGTCCGTGTGTTAGGTCAAGTCTCTGATAGCCTTGGTGTTAAATCTTGTTATTCAAATAAAACACTCATTCTAAAACGACTGCAACGAAGTGGTAATAATCAATAGGGTAATGACACTCGGGAGTGTTAATTACTCGTAACAGTAATTAAAACAAGTTCTACGATGTCTCGTTGGTTTCCGCAATAAATAGCTAATTTGATCTTGTGTCTGGCCCGATGGATTTTGTAGCTTTACGTGTCTAAAGTCTGCAGTTGCTTGTGTACAGTAAGAACGCTGTAGAAAGATCAGTTTTGAAAATACAAAGATATTTTCTTGCTGTCAACATTGATAGTACTTTATTATAGTAACTCGTTAGTATTATTTAATCGATTTTGATAATATCTATTAAAAGTGACAGCTATAGATCATAAAACTCGACGCATAGTAATCTATTATGTATCTGTCCAGACACTGTCCTACCCACCGTGCTTCCACTCCATGTAGCCGCTAACGCATCCATTCATTACCACCATCTCTCTTGATTTGCTATCTTAAGGTGGGAGTGTAGGGAACGCGAGTGAAGGGCAATATTTTTTTAATTTTTGTATCAAATTTTTTTTTGATCAAAATAAATCAAATAATTCTCCAGTAGAAAACATGGAATATCATTTTCTTTACATGGTGACTTCATCAGTTCTCGAATATCTGTCAAGGTTGTCCTGGAATTTAATAACACATTTTTCTCTTCATTTAAATTTTGTTTCATCTCGTACCGCTATGCTCATGACAGATATTCAAGAACTATTGATATCACCATGTGAAGAAAGTTATTTTGTTTATTTTGGACAAAAATAGTTTGCCATAAAAACTGCGAAAAACAAGCTGTCCTTAACCCGCGTCTCCTACACTCCCACCTTGAGAGAAGACCATCCAATAGTGTTTATTTGTTTACACGCTTTGAATACTGCTTTATGGCTTGAAGCTGTGTTTTATGATTCGGGGTCATCTGAGGGCTTGTACTGTCAAACTGCAACCTCTTTTGTTCGCGTATCCTCAGATATAATTTATCCTCAACTACGTAAACCCCCTCCCCACCCCTTAAAGTTGGTGGTACATAATGCAAGCTATACACCTGTATTTTGTTTATTTTTTGAGAATGTTAATTGACCTATATATTTTGGTAAGTATGTTTATTTGTGTGTGTGTTAAAAAATAATAAGCTCCTTTATTTGAGCAGATTGTAGAAAAATGAAGTGGTCCAAAGATAAGATGGGTGCATTACCCTTGAAAAAAATTTATACACATTTCACTGATTGACTGATTGTAAATCTGTCCATAAACCTGCGCATGCCCCAAAAGTAGTTGTGTGCTTAGCCATAAGTAGGCTCAATAATTGCTCCCCATAATATTTGGGGAGCACGTTGCAACACGCTTTGCCTCATAGTCCCTTGAGAACGTTTGAAGGTGTCGTTGGTTTTTATAGCTGTTTTATAGTTGTTTATAGTTGTGTGTTTTGTTAAAGAAATTGTTCCCCCGCCCTCCCTCTCCCTCCTTCGTGATGGGGTGAGTTGACGAAAAAACCATTGAATTTATCATTGATTATCAGACACATCCATTGTTGTGGCGGTCGTCATACACCAACTATAAAAATCGCGCTAAGTATAGAGATGCGGTTTATTTACTAGGGGAAGCGTAAGACATGAATTCTACGGCTGTGTTGAACAAAATCAAGAGCCTTCGTTCACACTTTCACCGGGAATATTTGAACATTAATAATAAACTTAATTAAAGTGGTATGTCTGTTGATGAACTCACGACGCTTCCGTTTCTTTTCACGCCGTAAAATGACGATAGCTGCAGCGACGCCAGCACCAAGTACTTCCCGCGACATCTCTTAAGCCCACCTACGTATGGAAAAAGAGGCAAAAGGAAAACAGTTCTGGTTGCGTGAGGCAAGACGCAAGAGTCATGTTGAAAGACGCACCTAAAGAGCATGCCTCTGCGCATATAATGTTGCATGACATAAGGCATAAGTATAAATGCACCTTAAAGTTTGTATACACACCGATACGGATGTATTACGTATCCTATTGCGTTCAACACAAGACCTACACGCATAGGTAGGCACGAGAACTAATGCGCCAAACTCGTCTCGTCTGGTTTGATGGTGATGGGTGGATGTGATTTGAATTCCAGTTGGGTGCACTAAGGGTTGTTTTTCCTTAAATGGTTTTCCACTCCCTCCTAGCGAATGTATGTACATTTTATCTAAATGTCACTTTCCTTGATCATACCACATTGCGGATATTCCGGACAGGTGGTATGGCTCATTGTAATAAAAACAACACGCAAGGGCTATATAAACAACGAATTAACTATTAAGGGTATAATAAAGTATATTGCATCAGCGTGGATAGAGGATGAGACAACCACCTCCTGTGGTTCGAACCTTGAAATCTCCGTCGTCGGCAACAATTTAATGCGGGTTTTACGCCTGACATGCAGTGGCGAAGCGTGATGATAAATTTTGGGAAAGCTGAGTCATGAACACTCATGAAGGAACACGATGTCAAAAATGGGATTTTTATGAAGTTATATAATACTTTACTGGCAGACTACCACTATTAGACTACTACTACTGCTACTACTACCACCACTAATCATAATAATATAAATAATAATATTATTTATTTATTTATTTATATAAAATTACCTTCTGTGAAATATATAAATTTGATTTTGTTAATTTTCCTTTTAAAGGCACTTTTCGTTCAAAAGACAAAGCTTAGGTAAAATTATTTAGCAAAAAGTCAACTGAATCGAAATAGGATGTCTACAACATCTCCTATTTTTTCCCACGGTTTATACACTAAATCCTAAAAAAATACTCATATATTATAAAATTTAAAACAATTCAATAAATAAAAATAAAAATTCAAGCCACAATCACAAAACACAAATCTAAACAAAATCTACACTGAAATAAACCTTTGAATCACTCTGTATGGCCAGAATGTAACATTCACGTGTCGGGGTTGCCTTCAGTGGCTGAGATGAACAGTTGCGCGCGCATTGCCCTCTATAGATCCCTACAGGCCTGATTCCACAGGTGCGTTAGGCGGAGAGTTATCAGTTTATATTGCCAAAAGGAACTGACATTCCCATCGCGCTCTTGATCAAAAGTCACTACGATTTAAGGCCCTGCCTACCCTCTCTGGCGGTGTGTTGAGCTTTCAGCTCTCAAAATAGATGGCGTTGCTAACGTTATCAAACTGGTGGATTCCAACCATCAGGTTGGCAGCATTACTGGTTTGTTTAAACAATTGGGAGGCTGGCTGACCGCGGCCGGTAATCAGTCAAGGCTGGAAGCAAACTTTTCCTAGAACTGAGAGAGATAAGAAGTGTAGTGCAGGACTGTAAAGTGTGTAGGCGACCAAGTTGGACTAAACGTGGGGAGATAAAACGTCAAGATACAATCACACTCTCGAGCAGAAAAATTAGCCTATCCATCCCAGCCAGCTAGACACTTATTTCTGGGGGTTCAAATCCCTGCTGAGGGTATTTTGGGGAGATCTTATTCAATCGTTTCCTTCTACTCTCCCACGCAAATGTGGGTACATTTCCTTAATTAATTCTGTCTGTTTAGGTATGAACTAATTATGCCAGTAGGTTAGGGATTGTCGCGTTTCAATTTAGAGGAAGTGTACCTGCACTCGCGTTGAGAGAGAGTGAGAAAATATTTAGGAAATATCACCCGATCATGATTGAGCCACGATCTCCCAGCCATCGGCAGACTAATCTATTGCGAGAGTGACGCCTTAGACCATGTGGCCACCAAAGTGGGATATTACCGATCCTCATGTCTAAAAATAACTAAACTATTAAAATAACATGATTTAGCAAATCTTTAAAAAATTACGTAAACTAGAGAGGTGGGAGAGAGCTTACGTGAGAAAGGGAGGATCTAAAAGCATGTAAAAAAGCCTTACGTAATTTAAGGATGGCCCCCTTTCAATACAAACTATGGGCCATAGATACAAGCCCTAACATCCGGTTCATGTTATTGAGCAGAGTAGAAACGAACTAAGGTCGATACTTAATAAATCACCTTTTTAAAATGTCCTGAACTATTTTTTTCAAATAAATATTTGGGGAGGGTAGTGATAAATAATACTGTATACTTATTCATCAGAGAAAAAATTATTTAATGTAAAATTAGAGATAACTCAGTTTTGAAGATTTTCTCACTAACTATAATAACCTATACGAGCGAGTATGTAGCTTACGACTTTGTCGTACCATTTATTTGAGTTTATTAGTAAGCAGGTAAAATAAAAAATAACTAAAATTTAATGTGCTAAATTTGGCCACTGTGCTTTGATTAATTTTTAAACTTTAAAGGCTAAAGAGGCAATAAAATATTTACTAGAACAATTTTGACTATAAATATATCTGTTATTTTTATTACTAATATCACCGCGTCATACTACCTGTTCATGTTGTACGCATATATGATAATATAATTGGGTAGTAATGAGGAAGGAAGCATTTGAGAGGTTATCTACCAGCATTTTTATTTTGGGAGATGGGGAAACAATTTAGGAAAAACTACCCTCAGTAGACCTGACCAGGATTTGAATCCCAAGGTTTCCGCTATCAACAGGCCAATTTAACACTGGAGTGACGCCTTAGACCACTCGGCCACTGAAGTGGGTATCTGTTATTTAATACGGTGTTTACAGTTTTCAAACATCTATAGGATTTACACAATTTTCCATGAATAAATGTTTTTGGGAATAATTTTTCATCCTATTGGTAGATTTTAACTTGAGTAATATCTCCATGG
This sequence comes from Timema poppense, assembly GCA_902141375.1. Lineage (NCBI taxonomy): Eukaryota > Metazoa > Arthropoda > Insecta > Phasmatodea > Timematidae > Timema > Timema poppense. Next base: position 96,461 of record CABFOV010000952.1, read on the forward strand.
TGTCAGCCTGCAAGCAGGCTATACCAAACGAGAGGCTGCCGTATGTTTGCGAAGATAGTGCCAACATTTTCGGGTTGACGGTGTCATGTGGTCAGCACAACGAACCCTCCAACCTTCTATCTCAGTTTTCTAGACCGAAGCGCTACTTATTCATTCAAGTAGCTCCTCATTTGTCCTCACGAGGTTGATTTTGGTTCCGTTTCAAACCCACTGTTTTGCAGACAGAATTTGAAGCACTGGGGATTGAACCCGGGACTTCGGGAACTGAAGTCAGTAAATCTGACCACTATACCACAGAGGCTGTTGGGTATCAACTACTTACTTACTTACTTTGTGGCATTGGGAACACAAAAGTTCATTAACTTTAATGGTTTTAAATATATTTTACTTATCATCGACTCCATGTCGTAGTCAAGATTGCTAAAGAGCTATGACTGAGCAATGATTGCGTAAACTAAACAGCTCTAGTAAATTTACTAGTTCTAATTCATGTAAGGTTGAAATTACTTAGTACTAGCGTGATACGACCTCGGCCAAGGCACAAGAGATTTTGAACATACTATAAGTGCCCTTTACGACAAGCAGTTAAATAACCAATTATATCGTTGAGTTTCTTTGTGCGCCCTTTCTTCCATCGACCCATGTTTCACAAACCTGTTATTCACAAGGATATAAAATAATATTGTGTAAATATTTTTCCACCTCGAAATTTATACAATCCATTGGATCTTGTTTGAAAGCAAAAATAGTCACATTTTATTAATTTTATAAAAATAATCATCGTGCGCACTTATTGTTCGGGACTTGTGAGTCGTTAAAGCTCAATATCGTCGTGATTATTGAAGCCAACCCAAATTTTAAAATACGTTTAAAAAGAAAAAGAAATTATTCATTAATTAATATGTTATAAACAAACACTCTAGCTTAATTGTACAGAGAAAATAAATAAATCTATTAATAATTTTTTGTTTTCCCATTTAAAATGCATTGAAATGGAAACATTTTAACTAAAATATTTCAATAACTATTTGTAGCATGGTTTGAAAATTCACTAAGAATTATTAAAGATTACCAGATATATTACTAAAATAAATAAGAAACAATGTTGGATTATTAGATATTTTTAAAAACATTTTTTTTTGTTTATATCCGTGCATTTATGGGTAGGTTCAGCCTTAAAAAATGACCATTAAAATTTAATTCCTACGTCTTTTTTATATAAAGGGATGTTTTCTCTCCTTTTTCAAAACCTTTCTGGATGGCTGAGCTTATCTATCCTGCCTACCCTGACGCCTCGCTACTGCTGACACGTGCCTGCCTTTCGTGTGTATGTGTGAAAGTACGGCACCTCGCTACTGCGCTAGAATACCTAGAAGTTTTTTTCCTGGAGCACCGCTTCATGCTAATAGTCGAATTTATCTGCATATTAAGGCTAATCAAATGAGATAGGTTGGTGGAAGATATAATTTAGAGGAAATATACCCATATTTGCGAGAAGAGAGCTGGAGAAAATCTTCAGTACACCCAGCTGGGATTTGAACCCCAACCTTTCAGTGACCGGAAATCCTATTTTGAGAGTGATGCTTTAGACCTTGTGACTACCGATGCAGATATCTGGAAGTTCCTGATAAAGTTATATGAGTCTGTCACACAGTCAATGAGAATATAATCTCTCAATACACGTTCTTTCACATTGTAAGATTCTTAGTATATAACATAATTTATTTCACTTACCAATATAGTTCACGCGATGGTAATTTTGTAGATCAAAGTCGTAATACTTTCAACATTTAACAACTCTGTAAATGTGTAAATGGAAATTCATTAAACTTGACAATATCAATCGACTTAGTACTCACCTTTTCAAGGCGCTGCAATAAAACAATTCAACTCGATACTAACAATTTTTATCTCCCCAACTGGAATTTTATTTCTATTTCATTTAACTTACAAACAATGAGCTAATGAAAACAATGTTGTGCTCCTTTAACGTATTGTTTTAATTAAAACCGTACGTGATACTAAAATGGTGTTTCCCGGTTAACTATCTGTTAGTGTTTAATAGGCTTGGTCATGGCACATTGGTTCTAATCAGAAATAATATATAATCATTATCAGGACATATCAACCTTCTATTTTCTAACGAGTTATTGAGTGCTACAAACACGACCTTCCAGATGGCCTGCGAGCTTAACCTCTTCATGCAGCTTTTCGCTTTAATTATTAGCGTCGTATACTTTGTCCCTAATGCGGTAAGTGCACTTGTATCTATTTGTATTAAAGTTGGACTGTCCTGTTTATTTTATGTATTTCTTGGATTAAATTAATTACTCTATATGAAAATTGCGTTATTAAAAAAAAAGTCCGACACCTTAGTTCGGTTGGTAGCCTACTAAGCTAATGGTCCCGGGCTTGATTCACGGAATGGTCGAAAAATTAATCATAGGTGAAATGTGGTTTTCCTCTTTAACTGTGATGAATTAACGACCGGGGCTGGGTCTTGTGTTTGTTCTATATTTAAGTTAGTGTATAGGTCGTGTGCTGAAATAATCAGTCAGTTCAGAAAGTGCACGGTAAATACCTAAAAAANAAAAAAAGTTCAACATTTAGAAACTAATTTAACATTATGGATAGCAACACTTGCAACATAAAATTCTTTTGTAACTCAATATTTACTGTAGAAACACTAAAATATTAAAAATAACATTTTTTTGGTGCAATTCTTGTAAATCTAACTAAAAATGTCACCATCATGTCATGGCACTTTGTTTGAAACTCATTTCACTAAATAAAATAAAAAAACTTCTGTGCTCGGGACCACACGATCGGTCCAATAAGCATTAACTAAAGTTCTTGCATACCGCCCCTACTGTCAATGTATTATATGGTTCAATTTAGCCCTCGGGATTGAACCATATGTTCACTATTGAGACAAATATCTTCTGTGAAATTCTTTCACATGTTTTAAATACAGTAACTAAATGCACCTTCTACTTGAAGTGACACATCCAACCATTGCGGTATTTCTTATATAAATTGCAGTTCTGAATCTTTTAAAACCAGTAACCACTAAAAAATTATTAATTCTCTAAGCATGCTTTATTGTGACCTCGTTAAAAATTGCTTTATTTTTTGAGGGAGACTAGATATATGTTTCTAACCATTTCTTAGATCTCATAATTACGATATATAGCGTTAAAGTCTTTTTAAACGAGCTAATTTTATTTTTCTATGAATTGAAATAAACGTTTGCAACATAAAATTTAAGATTTATATTCTAATTAGACATGTTTATACCTTTAAACTCCATTTTGGTGTGAACCATATTTTGAAATAACAATCCATTTCTTAAATAACGAAGGATATTTGTATATTTGCGACGCGTCTCAGCGCTCCTGCGGGTGGCCTCCTTAAAACTTAATGTTGGAATAAAGTGAGGGTGTGCATATCAGTCCTAGTGCTAGGCATGGCTTATTGTTCAGTGTTTTTGTCCTAAGTTAAGTTAGTTTCCACATCATGCTGCTCATACAATCTTGTGTTGATAGTTAGGCCTCCACTTAAGTTTAATAGAAACTGTCTGTTAGTATTCCTGACCCGTATTTACAGCCCCGATAAAATGTTTTACCTTTCATCCAGATACATTCTTGGAGCTATTCTTATTCACCTACACTCATAATAATTTTCCAGTCAGTTTAATTGGCTAGTTTTATATTTCTTGATACGGATTTAAAGCCACGTTGTGGAGAGGAATAACATTACCGGTGATTGGTTAGGTTCAAATTCCCTCAAAATTAAACAAATACGCGTGTTTCAGCTGTTGGAAGAGATCATCAGCACAGGCACCATCATGAAGTACAGGCACCTTGGTCGATCCCTTGATATCATCGAGGTGATCAATGGATCACAGGAAGCGATGAACAGGGAGGTAGTCCGCAACTTCCTAGATGATGAGCAGGTGATGACGCAGGTACTCGGTGACTCCTTTGACACGAGCATCTACCCAACCCGCGGAGAATTCCTGAAAGCACTCTTGGAACGCTGTATGATGTCTCCCGTGGTGCAGCAAAACCCCGAGCTCTATGGCTTCATACAGTACTTCGCGGAGATCACGCCCCTGGACGGATATGGTGCCCGGCCGACCAACTTCTCTGGCAGTACCATCTCGCAAAAAAGAAACCTAGATTTGAACGGGGCGTTCCTCGCCCTGGACACCAATGCCATCAGGGAGGCATCTATGATGAAGGTGCTACACGACGTGAAGACTTTCGTCGCTAAAGGAATGTTGCCCCAAGTCCACATGAAGGACTTTGATGTGTTCAAGTACAATAGTCGGGGAGAGGTCCTTATGGCACTGTTCGATCACTGGATCAACCTGAATTCTGACCCTCCCATCCCGGAAGAGGTGAAGGCTGGTATGAGTAGCTTAAAAAACATGATCAGGCTTGATGGTGAAGGACATTATTCGGCCTTCACCGTCACTCAAGAATGACAACTGTCGCTGTTAGAACATGTCAATGTATACAGTCTCCCAACTGATCAAGAACAAACACATAACATACAGTGGTGGGAATAAACCATACCTATCTCCTTACCACACCTGACACCTACCTCATTAAATTTAAATGGCATAAGTAAGAGAAAGGTGTAGCAAAATAATAACTGATATTTCTACCACTACTGCTAGAAACTATGTCATTTTCATTATTTGCTACTATTCCTCTCTTTCTACCCACCTTTACCAATTTGTTTACTTACTCGATGTTCACATATTGCGATTTATCACCTTCACGCGCCACCCACAAAGTACCCGACTATCTGGAAAGAAAAAGAAAAGATTGTTCACAACCTTACAAAGGTAAAATAACTGTATTTACATATAAATTTACAACAGAAAATTTACTGAAAGTTCATAACTTTACTTTCTTGGATATGGTTTGTGAACTGATGGAAAGGATAATGGAAGAACTCAACAAAGAGGATAGTGTGCACACAGCTTTACATTGGAAAGTTGTTAAGGTCTAACATTGAGAAATTGTATGCAGAATGGAGAAGAGTATGAGGCAGTGATTAAATATGTATTAGGGCATATTATCTCTGTAGGGCTGTTATAATACAAACAGGTTAGTGCAAGGCTGTATCAAGTACATCTAAATGCAAAAGTGTACAATATACGTCTTGTTCTAGCTTTTTTCTATGATAGTAGAGATGTTTGTTTATCTCTGGGATAGTGTAAAATCAACACCATATAAATAACTGCTTATTAGATAGCAAGAAAATATAAGGGTTAAGACTAAATCTTCACCCAACCTAATTTACATAAATATTGGCTTAAAATTGTACCTAACAAATATCAAATATAATCGTAACTGATTTTTCATTACTATCACAAGTTTATTAAAAATAAATTGTTTTTGCCAATAGCTCACTTTATTTTCAATTTTTTGAAAAACAAGTCATTTAAATTTTCTACACATAATTATTTACGTTCTTTTCATAAAAAAAATATTATATTTTTATTTCAAAGATATCGTATTTAAATTTTAAATATGCCTGCATAAATTCTAGTTTATTTTATTTTGTTTTAAATTATTTATTTTTAGTTTACACAGTTAATTTTTAGTATTATATACAGTATTTATTGAACTCTTGCTCGACTCTTTACTTGGGATATTTCCGAGAAGCTCACCTCTAATTAAAGATCTCAAGGTCGCAAACCTATTATATATAATTTTACTGCAATGTAACTTCCGATCGGATTTTTCTCACCAGCATAAAATGCCTAACCTTTTAAAACAACATTAAAATACATATTTGATTTCCTGCCATCTAGTTAATTTCTGGGACAAATAAGCACTCGCTCCACAGTCTATAAGAACATTTTAACCCTTTGAAATGCGAATAGCGAACTCAAAAATACCGCTCGCTTCTCAGGAGTATAAATAAGCCACAGGCCACATTTTATGCATGATAATATTGTTATCTTCACCTTGATTAATAAACATAGTCTCTCAAAACCAATAATATTGCAGTTTTCAAACATTTATTTTCTCCTTTAACTTTCCTTCGGTTAACTTGAGGGGGTAATACTAGACTAACCAATTTTAATCTAATTTTTAAATGTCAAATCATTTTTGCTAAACAACATTTTTCTCTAGTTAGTAAATGCAACGGAAAATTACGTAATAAATACATATATGTTCATTTAGGCCTACGTTATTTTACTCTTCCTAACCATTTCCTTCACAAAGTATTAGCAAGTAATTGTGTAATGTTTTACCAGGATCTTAACACGAGACCAGGACTTAAAACGCCTGAGATTACTTTAGCAAAGTCTGAAACATTCGCACTATAGCTTTTTAACCTCACTAGGACACGAACCAACGCATTTATCATAGCACAGCTTAAAAACCCCCACTCCCGGCAGGAGCGTATTGGTAGGCGGCTACAAATATGATGGCACTTGACATACATTCATAGATACCCCTGAGACTAAGTTTCAGTGTAAACTGAAGTGATGAGGTGAAGCACCTATATCTTTATTAGTAGTAAATATAATCCCGAGGCCATATCAGTCATATTTTTGATGGTTACGTCGCTATTCAACTCATTTAAAATATTAGCTTGTATTTTCTATTGAAGTGAGCACAATATTTCTAGAGTATAACACAACAGCTGAGCCTCTAGTTTTGAAATATTTAAGTTTATAAAAACTATCACCCTCTTCCCACTATTTGTGTAGACTACAAAAATATCAACAATCATTATTCAATAAATAAATGCTTATAAAGCTTGGGCTAAGGAACTGTTTATAAACAACACCAAGAAACAGCAAACGGAAGGTTTTAAATTTAACCATCGTATGTGTTCACAAATTATGTATTCTGGGGACCCTCAAATTTACTCACTGGAACTTTTGATTAAAATTTAATATAAATAATCATTTAGAATTAAATAAATAGCTTAGTTTTAGTTTAAAGTAGCTGCGGTAGCGAGAATTCAACCAGCATAATGGGATATCTCCTGGTGTCCCAATTCACTCCTACCTATCCTTACGATATTCTCAACACTCCACTGTAATGTATCTGTGTTCCGTCCGGCCTCGCCCAATTTACTATCATGAGATAGGAAGGAGGAGAGTATATCATAAACTATACCAACATTTTCATGGAAGAAGAGTGGCAAAAAATTTAGGGGGGGGGAATGTCAGCACACCTGACCGGATTCGTCGTCACCGACAAACCAGATACGATTATACTGTCGCGTTTATAATTGTGGCAAAGGGAGACGGACGGTCCCTAGACAATATGGTAGCTCGTCTGTCCACTGATCTCATGTTATATATGTTGGATTCTCGGCAATGCCGAAAATATTTATTTGGGAAATTAATTTTTCCCTTATTCACCAAGAAATAAATCAATGGGGTGTAATATGTTAGTTGAAGTAATTTGAATAAATGGATGCCAATATCTATTAGTGCTTAAGATAATGACTGCAATGAGATAAACATGGTAGTAGGGTTCCTATATAGTGATTATAATCATATGTTATACATTGATACAAACTACAATAAATTACATAAATACAAACAAAAGTTTTGTTCCCTCCATAAAAGCGATATTGCTGGGCCACAAATATTAGAACTAGTCTCACGTTGAATAAGGAACGAAATGATGGAGATCAAAGTTCTTGTCTCTGAATTAGGAACGATATTACACAGAGCAAAGTCCTTGTCTCTGAATTAAGAACGACAGGACACACAGCAGAGGCCTTTTCTCTGAATTAGGAACTATAAGAAATATACCAGAATCATTCTCTCTGAATTAGGAACTATGACACACTTAACAGAGTAGTCCTTGTCTCAGAATTAAGAACAATACGACACAGAGCAGAGTAGTCCTCGTTTTTGAATTAGAAACAATAGGACACATACCAAAGTCCTTCTCTCTGAATTAGTGTAGCGTTTACCGCCATACTCCTAAAAGCTAGAGGCCACAATAGTCTAAACGAGGGTGGACGGAATCTAACAATAAAATATAACAAAGAAATAGAAACAATTGCAATTATATAAAACATTTTAATTATATATTCAAGGTAAAGCAGAAAAATACATAGCCTCACAAGGCAAACTGAAGAGTGTTGAAAAAAACAAATACGGCAGAGACTGCACTTGCACAGTACATTTGATAATATATTTCACAAACTCAAAGTAAATTAATGAATGAATAATTCTGGAGGAGACCCAATAATAAACCAAAATCGTTAACATAGTATTAAAGAGCCTCTTTTAAACTGTTAACAATGCGCCGAATCACCATTGTGAATTCAGACTAAAAGAATTTAAATTTTAATATTATCTTTTAATTTAAATATCCAATCCGACATTTATAAAATAGTTTAACTCATTAAATCTTTGAAACCCTACTATAATAATACATAGCTTAATGAGCCTCTTTTAAACGGTTAATAACGCGCCTGAAACACCATAGTAAATTTAGACTAAACAAATTTAATTGTATGATTAAATTTTAATTTTAATCTGATATTTATAAATTACACAAATGTTTGAGTTCCCGACATAACCCAAACTTCTGTGAGACTATTACTTCCACCACCTTTGAAGTGGTCGAGAAGATCCCGACATGTTAATTTTTAACATGTTGATAGAAAACAAACAATAATGCAAAATATAATACTTGTAATTTCTCACTAAACGAATCGGTAAATGTTAATGTTATAGCTAATAAACAAACAAAAACTTGATTACTTTAATAATATTATCAAAGAAATTACGTCTACAAAATATTTCCTACAAAAGCAATATTATCAAATTTTAAAGCTCAAACAATTATTGGTAGCTACAAGTGCAATAATCATTTATATTTAAACTAAATATTCCAAGCAAACAAATAGATTCAAAAGGTAGCTAGCTACCTAATAACATTTCTAAAGATTACAAAGTGACTAGCGTCCGAACGGCAAAGAGGAAACATTAATTGTTCCATAAAATAAGTTTACTTTCAAAATTAAATCTCCTGGTGAGAAATTACCGACGCCTACACTAAACGATAATAATCACATAATTAATCTAAGTTTCCAAACCCTCAAACCAATTAAAGGTCGTTTTAAATTTTAAACAATTAATGAAATATATAGAGTTTAGATCTAGCCATCCTGGAGCGGTTATGTCCAAGCCCAGTCCAGGACCTCTCGTAATTGTGTCGAATATAATAGTCATCGATGCTAGCTGAACGCTAGCTTTATATAGGTCTAGTTGATGGACTGGTAGGTGGGAGATTTCCTTACTAAGAATATGATGCCACACGGTTAACTCGTGCTAACAGCACTTTCTTGTTAGTAGCTGCTAAACTTGGTACGTGCTCCAGTTACGTACACCGCACACCTGTTGAGTCTGATGTTAAACTTGGCTCGTTCCCAATACATGTACGCCGGAAATGGTGAGTTGGCTGTTTCAGCTTGGTACGTGATCAAGTCACGTACACCGGACGTTTGGATAGTTGACCGTTGAATGTTGTGAGTGGCCCTTTTGCCGAGGTGCTCAGGGCCAATCAGCGCACTTCTGGATCCCTCTATTGGAACATGTTGTTGCTGCATCATTCGTAGCTTGTTAGGACTTCTCTTAATTTTATAATTTGGTGCGAACAAGCTGTGCTAAGCCAGAGGATAAAATGTGTGAGTACAGCACATATATTAGATATGGTAAGTTTTAGTTATCTTTTCTATTGCAGGGTGTATATATGTATTGGTTTATTTGAGGCGGGTAGCATTAGCTAGTATGCTACTGTAACATTAGGTACGATAGGACACATGCCAGAGTAACCCTTGTCTCAGAAGTTAAGAACAATAGGACACGGATAAGAGGCCTCGTCTCTGAATTAGGAACAATAGGACACAGAGCAGAGTCCTTCAGTAACAGTGCTAGAAGACCTATCAGAGCTCTTGCCTTGTTTGTAATTAGCAATGAGAATATTTGATTAATTAAATTTAATATTTTATGAATTAACTAACTACATTTTATTACACTTTACATGTTAAAAGCTAAAAAAATCATTTTTACAATATTCAAATGATTAAATTTTATAAACGAGTGGTAAACATTAATATTTTACTAGAGACAGTACAGAAAATCTGGTGATATCTGACTTTTAGTGTCCATACCGGCAAATAAAATAAACCTGAAGGTATTACATTAGAGATAATAAAGAGTAAGGATATATAACACATAACTATAAATGTGTCTTATTATTTTACAGAGCCACACTACAACAGATTTATAGTAGTAAGTTTTATATAGATCCTTTTTAAAAATAAATGTTACGGAGCTCCGCACGGACTTTCTCGCTCTATTATTTAAAACGGGAGATATTTACTAAAAACTTGTAATATATGTGAAACTAAGTAATATAAACTAGAAAATCCAGGCATAAATTGCGTCATACTTACGTTAAACATTTTTTGATTCCCGGATTTAAATTTTATGATTTTATCTTTAAAGAATTAAAGTCCTCACTAGTATAGTTGGATTCAAATATATATATATATATATATATCGATATTGGGTCTACAAGGGTCAATACTTCGTATTAAAATTTCGACTTTTGGTTGAAATTTTCGACATTTTATTAGGGGTTGCACATTTTATGGCGATCGCATGTTTATTAAATTCCTCATTTATAGATTAAAAACAATAAATAAGGTAAATATTGACTATTGAGTTTAAAATGATAGAGATAGATAATTGCTGTACAAATATTTCCCTTAAGGGGTTAAAGGAAAAAAAAACATACACTTTTGGCGAGACTTGCTTATCTACTTACTCTATGGAATTAGAATTGCGTTAAAACTTAAGTGGTATCTCTGTAAACTAAAGCTTAAAAAATTGTATTAGTATAGTTGCCAATATCTCCTAAACTATTGGATTTATAAAGATATCTTTCAATTAAGTTTTTTTATTTTTAATAGTACTACAATTTTGCAATGATAAGTTATTTAGTATCTTAAATAGTTGCGGAGATAAGAAAATTTCCGCCTCTGTAAAGTACCCTAAAAGTCACTTTCATGGAAAAATGAAAATTGCCATTTTGTTTATAATCTTAATTAACGCCTAGATACGAATTTTAATCAAAATCGTTAAAGATAATTTTGAGAAAATGAATTTCTTCTTTTTTTCGCCCTTTATTAAACTACTCTTAATTTTAGGGTTAAACAGACACACAGACAGATGGCATTGCAAAAAACACTTTTTAGGATTTGGGGGGGCCTTGAAACGTTGGCACCCATCAACATTTAGGGTTCGATTTTTTTGACAGTCGCTATACTTTACTTTTAGTGTTCAAACAGTTTAATATATATATATATATATGCGTTTAGCTTGAAAATTATTGGTTATGTAAAAATAGCTTTCAAATAGAATATATTATTAAGTATTATAAATAAACTTACATATTTGCAATGGTAAATAATTCCATATCTCAAATAGTTTCGGAAATGTGATTAAAAATTAGAATTTACGCATCAGACTGGAACCCTTAAAGTAATTTTGCCGAAAAAAGTAAAGTAGCCATTTTGTTTATAATATTGATAAATGATTAGAAATGAAATTTAATCTAAATCGTTAGAGTCGATTTTGAGACAATCGATTTTTTTTATCTATTTGCCCTTCAGTCAAGTACCTTTAATTTCATGGTTAAATACCGGTATCCAATTCCAAAAATTCCTTGGGGAAACCCTATGAAAACCCTAGATACCAAGTTTGAGCCGATCGGTAAAATAGTTTAGGCTCTAGTCCGAGGTACAGACAGACGGAAATTCAAAAACAACTTTTTCGGATTCTGAAATTCATCAAAATCTCAAGTTCGATTTTTTTTTACGATCACAATAATTTTTCTACCTGTATGATAGTGATAAAGTAAATAGAATTGTGTACCAAATATAAAAGTAGTAAAAAATAAAGATATATAAAATACATAAGTTTAAATTTTAATGTGTTTTATCATTTTACAATGCCTCAGTACAAATGAAAAGTGGCAAGGTTTACATAAATCCGTTAAAAACCACAAAAACAAAGGTAGACTTTTTATACCAAATATTAAACTGGTAATTTAAAATAATTCTAATATTGTGTTCTTACGTAAAAGATAATATTGTGAAACAATCACAATCATGTCCCGCAACTTGTTGCACTAGTTCTCCTCTAGTGAATACGTGGCTTAGGTTGATTTTAATTTTCATTTTTTGATAAGTATCTATTATTTTGATTTAATGAGTTCTAAAGCTTAGCTTCATTCTACTTAAGGCTTGATTTAATAAAACAACTAGGGTTAGCTTTTGGCATAATTAATTTTTGAGTGAACAATCAAATTTAGGATTACAAGTAATCTAAACAATTATGTAGTATGTGCACGGAAATTTGAAAGTCATAATCATGACCATTATTTTTTATTGACATCACAAGCGGCTGCAAATGGTTAAAATAGGTGAGCCCCCAAAATTATATTCCATAGAGTATGTGAGTATTTATGTTATGGACAAAGTGAATAAAAGGTCACTATGAAAAATGACCTGGTATTATGCAAAGTGACCAAAGCAGCCAAACAAAGTGATAAATATTTGTCAAATTATCATTTTGGCCGGGCAGTATGCATAATGCTCCTCACTCTCTGGGAAATATGATTTTTTTTAATAATCGTTTTTGTTAATAGTTTGTAATAGTTTGTATTTATTATATAAAAACAAAAACAATATAACAAGTTAGGTTAGGTTAGTTGGGTTAGTTAGGTTAGTTAGACGTTGAATGGCTGGTGCGTGATCGGATGTTCATTGTTTCCACCCTGCCAGTGACTTAGGACTGCATTTTTTTCACATAGCCCAAAGAGTATGGAGCATTATACATACTGCCCGGTCAAAAAGATAAATTAACCAATATTTATCACTTTGTCCGACTGATTTAATATGCATAATGGCAGGTCATTTTTCAAAGTGACCATAACATATACAAGTGTATAGTACACATTTCTTACAATCAATACAAAATGTGTGTTAGTTTAAAGAAAACACCAACATATTTAGAGGTAGCCTAGCTTAATAAACTAATATGTGAGACCCAATTTAGATTATCTTCCAGAATAATGCCCGAGTAGTTGACGTGATTGGCTAGTTCTTTTTTGTATTAATTTATTTTTATATCAAAATTGTCATTGTTCTTTTACTTAGATATAATCTGAGAACTTCATGTATTTTCTTTTTGTGACATTTAAAGAGCCGTTTCACACGAGGCAACTATATCGCCTGTCAACTATCGCTTTGTTGATTAACATAGAGGGGAATTGGGGGTTTCACACGAAGCAATTGAGCTGCCCGTCCCGTCAACAGTCGCTCATAAGTTGCCCACTATTGGCGATTTGTAGAATAGATGGCCGCCAGGACAACTCTCGCCCACCTGGTGACTGCTTGTTTAATCACGTGTTTATATGGTGTTATTAACATGGGGCAACAATCGGTGGACAGTATTCTAAGTGGAGCCAACTTCCAAGCACCTGTTTAATTTTAATTATTATTATTAATAATATTAATAGCACCGCGTCTTACTACCCGTTCGGGTTATACGCACTTACGCAATGTGTAACGGTAGAGTGATTATGAGATGAAATGGAGGACCTACAGTTTAACGTGGGATCCGAACCATAGTGGAGGTCTGGCATTCCACTCATTTACAAGTTGGGATTAATACACGTCTTGTCCGAGGTGAAGGAAGAGTTTGGCATTCAGATAAATTTATGCTGAGTCCGAGAATTGACCCCCAGTACAGAAGTCTGTCACCTTACCCTTAGACCGCCAGGTCACCCTTGAATTTGATTCGTGGTACGGAAGGTAATCTGGTTATCTTTAGTCGGATTGTTTTTGACTGCATAGTCAAATCTTGTGCAGTGATTTTGAGATGAGTTTACCGGAATTATTAAAAACCGATGATTTCATATCTGAATTGGAATAGTGACAGGCAATTTGGAATTTATCAGCGGATGATTACTCAAGCCGGATGGTAAAGAGGACGGCTTGGTAAAGCATCATCATGAGATTTGTTCCGGGCTTTGACGAAAAGACGCAGGAGGAAAAGAATACACTAACTAAAAAAAGTTGTAAAAATAAATTATTATTAATTTTTTTAACTTCCTTAATAAATATTTATAATTACTATATACTTCACTAGTAATTTATTTAAGTTAAAGTAATATAAAATGATTATGAGTTTTTACCCATAACTCTAGAGCCTTTTAAAAGGTATTTTCATCTTTTTTTACTACTATTAATAAATACCTAGAATACATTGTTTTATATTTAGCCTTGAAAATGTCATCAATTCCAATCAAAGAACATTCGAATGATTAATGTGTAATTAAAATAAATATATATCGACACCTTAGCTCAGTTGGTACCGTATCTGCCACTGATCCAAGGAATCCCGGATTCGATTCCTGGCATGGCCGAAAGATTTATCATTGGTGAAAAGTGAATGTTCTCTTTCACAGTGTTGAATTGGAGACCGGGGGCTGGGTAGTGTGTCTGTTCAGGATTTAACTAGCGTAATTAATACATAAGCGTACAACCCGAACGGATAGTAAGACGTGGTGGTAAACAAAAATATATAGCCCCTCCCGCCCCAGTTTATCATCTTAACCTATTTCTCAATCTAAAAAAAACCAACCTCGTCTTCCAAACCCATAATCACAACTGACCTTTTTTTTCGTGGATCACTGGTTAGGTTGGTACTGATTTTTCTGCTACGGAGCGATAGTTGACCGGTGATTGTTGCCGGGCGATAGTTGTCTCGTGTGAAATGGTTCTCAGACAGATAGTCGGCTTACTTTAAGCCAAGTGGATAACTCAATTGGATCACTATTTATATTTTTGCGTGCTGTTGAACCATCTTTATCAAAGCTTGTCACGTATTGAAGTAACAATAAAAGGACACATAGCAGACTCCTTGTCTAGTATTGAAGTAATAATATAAGGACACATAGCGGCCTCCTTGTCTAGTATTGAAGTAACAATGTAAGGACACATAGAAAACTCCTTGTCTCGTATTGAAGTAATAATATAAGGGCACATAACGGGCTCCTGGTCTAGTATTGAAGTAACAATATAAGGACACATGGCAAACTCCTGGTCTAGTATTGAAGTAACAATGTAAGGACACATAGCAAACTCCTGGTCTAGTATTGAAGTAACAATGTAAGGACACATAGCAAACTCCTTGTCTCGTATTGAAGTAATAATATAAGGACACATAGCAAACTCCTGGTCTGGTATTGAAGTAACAATGTAAGGACACATAGCAAACTCCTTGTCTAGTATTGAAGTAATAATATAAGGGCACATAGCGGGCTCCTGGTCTAGTATTGAAGTAACAATATAAGGACACATGGCAAACTCCAGGTCTAGTATAGAAGTAACAATGTAAGGACACATAGCAAACTCATGGTCTCGTATTGAAGTATTAAAACTGCACAGCAGAATCATTTTTTTGTTTTATAAAATAAGTTTCCTATGATCTAGATTACTGGACAAAAGCGTATTTACAAACACTGTTAGCGAAAAAAGTATCACCCTTCCGCAACTCACTAAAGATGGAATCATGGCCACTTTGGTCAAAGTCAGACTCATTAACTCTTCAATGCCTCACTCTCCATGAAAATGCGGCTACATTTCCTTTCTACCTTTTTCAATCTTAACCCATTAGCGTTGTTAAAATTCGTACTCTTTGGGTGTATGTTAAGACACGGTGTGTGTGTGTGTGTGTGTCCAAACATAAGGGTCAAAATCTGTAGCAAATGGTAAATTCGATTACATTTGTAGCGTGTCAATCATGTAAAGTTGACACCTACACAATTAGGCTACGTAAAAATACGAAATTATAATAATTATATTGGCAAAATCCAAAGAAGAATAATAGATTTGAAATATTTAATAGTAATATCCTTCAAAACCTACTGTTAACGACTGGATGGACTCGGATATGATCCACGTGCTCCCAATAGAAAATACTACAAAGGATTTTAATAATACAAATCTGCATAGAAATACTAAACTTACAATAGTGTAATCCAAACAAGATAATTAAAGCTAATACATTCAGGAATAATATGCTTAAAGACTTACTCACCGTGGCTGGATGGGATCGGATAACGCCAACATGCCTTCAAGCAATATATTCAACAAGAATGACGACAGGGTGTTCCCTACACATCCACTATATTCCATTCACCGTAGGAATTGACTTCTGAAAGGCCTTTTTCCCTACCATAAATCTACTATATAGTAGGATATTGGATAGGAAAAAAGACCTTTCAGAGAGTAATGCCTACCGTGAATGGAATATAAAACTAAGTTGGGCTTGCTCCCACGACCCTCGAGCGCCACTGTCGTGGCGGCGTGTCTTCAAACCTCCACTTTACCTCACCCCTCAAGCTCCAGTCCTTCCTATCCCCACTTGTGTTATTACGTCTTTTTCTATTTCTTTCTTTTTGTTCCGTTCTAGTCAGAGAACGGGTATAAAATGAGTACTCTCAGATTTACTTTATATTATTCTATCACATCACGTCGTTGAAGAAGGAACTTCTCTCCACGAAGGAACCGGTGGCACATGGAGTGTTGGACGTGGTTATCACCGCCGCGCCGTCAAGGAGAATCTTCTCCGATTTCCTGAGTATATAGGCGACGTTTATAAGTCCATCTGACTTATTGTCTAGTTGAAAGATTAGAAAATGTTTATTTAATAAGTCCATCTGACTTATTGTTTATCTCAGTCTTATTATAGTCGAGGTGACTATTATGTATATTTTGATTTCTTATTTCAGTCAGAGTGACTAGATTTTGGTGTTGTGTTGTTATTCCAACTTTGTTTTTGTAATCACAGTGACTCTAATGTTGATTAAGTCCGTATAACTTTTTACATTGGTCCAAGAGACCACGTTTTTCCTATATACATATGATATAGGAGCCTTGCGCTCCAGATGTAATAAGGACTTAGTCCAAATGGTTGCTATTCTCAATGAGCACGATATTTCTCTTTTGAGTCCTTAAGACTACATACTTTTTTTTTATGGCTACAACCAGGTTGTCTATCATTTTTCTTGGACCTAGCTGGGTCAATGTATTCAATGTGTAGAATCATTCTTGTTGCCACGCTTCGCGTGTGGTATTAGCTTGGGTGTGTAAAGCGCGGAACTCCGCTTGTTTCCATATGGGGTCCGCGCAGCTAATACCTTTTTTCTCTTTGCCCGTTTTTGGCACATATTTGCTGAGTATTAGTATTGTATGAATTATATTAGTGTTGTACCCCAGGGAGTGGGTCATTAATTACATGTACTATTGAATGCTCTGGCAGTACCAATAGGGAAAGGACCGGACCATAGTACTATTTTGTGTAGACACCTGTATACTAGCCATCTACCATTGTAATCAAATAACCTTTCTATTGAAATTCATTATACTATGTCTCTTAAAGAATTTTCTTAAATCCCAAGCAAGTTAACTTAGATTATAAATGTGTTAATAATACTATATGTATATCATTTCCAGTTAACTTTTGTTTATAATTACCTCACTGTTTTTCTTTTAGAATCCCCTGACCGTAGTCTGGCGCCAGTCCAGCTGTTTTGTTATTGAACATTGCTCTTCAAGCCTACTGCATTTGATATTGCCCGTGTCGCAACAAGACAGTATTAAACTGGAACTTCTATCTTATGTTTTTGTATATATATTGTAATCAAACATATCTTTTATTTTTCTGTTATAATAAATCTATTATTGTTATTCTAATCATTTTATCAATCTGGTTAAAATAATTCCCTTGTTTAACCGGTAAGGCTTGGTGCGACACATTGAATAAATTATTTTAAATACGTTTCTTGAGTTAAATTGGGGGCTCCCAAAAAAGTTTACTGTCCAAAACAATTTGTTTGATTTGTTTGCAGCACATAGTGATCAGTAAACGAAAGGTTGAACACCTTGATTTCATTCGTTAGCGCGTACGCCTAAGAACTAATGTTCCCGGGCTTGAGTTCCGGTATGAACGAAAAAATTATCATTGGGGATATATGGCTCACCCTTTCACAGTGATGAAAGGCGACTGAATATTGTATCTCCTATGATTGTTATGATATGTGGCATGTATTAATAAAAATCATTCGGTTATGAAAGTTCGCGTTAACTATCCCAAATAATCAAAGTAAATTACTTGATCTAATGGGCGTGAAGGCTGAGAAAGTAATCAAGAGAACTTGTAATAGAATTCCTCTGATAAGAGGATAAAAAACAACTTTTTAAGCAGTTTAGACTCAAACTCCTGGAGATCAGAGTTAATCATGCTAGTTGAACATATTGCTCCTATTATCCACTACACTGAATGTCACCTCTGAGGTAACTGCAGGCTTATGGAGGAAATATTTATCTTCGCTCTTTCTCGGTTAACTATTGCCAAATCTCCTCGCATTCAGTTATGTCGGAGTAGGGGTAGGAGTGAACTACTGGCGTGGGGTAGAAAGGAGCTACTGGCAACATCGACAAAGCAGCGTTGCAAAATTTGTCTTAAGTTATATTCAAGGGATGTTTGACCAAACAAAAACAAGAGAATGTGAACACTGTTTCCCAATAGTATTCTTAGCACCGCGTTTTATTACCCTTTCGAGCTATACGCTTTCCTAATAGTGACTATGCAGTTACCTCAAAGATGATATCCAGTACAGAAAATCTGTAAAAGCACCCACTTTCACCTTGCACTACCATAGGTAAGATTGTCCGCTATATGTGGATAGAAATCCAGGGGATATTATTCAGGATGTTTATTATTGGTTGGTTGTTGTTTTTAAATGTCGAAATTGATACAATTTCGAGTTGATACTTTTCTAGATATTTAGGCCTATACACGGGTATATTCCTTTAAACTAAAATCCCGTATTGTACTAATTTCTACATTTACTTTTAAAATAACCAACATATAATTTCAATCAGGAATCGTTACAATCCAAAGTTGATACTTTTCAGTCGTCTAATTTTCTGGAACCTTGTCAAACTTACTGAGCACGTAATACACACCCAGAAGCAAGAGGCAACATGACACGCATTCAAATTAATACTCTCACCATTCTGCTTGTCAGGACACACGTTAGTTAATATATCAGGTTTCATTTGGCAATTTAAAAACCATTCGACACCCGTTTTAAAGCAAGTTTACTTTAATTCAACGCGTTTAGGCTATTATTATTATTATTCCAATTCAAATTACTATTTAACTATTTAAGTACCAAACTATTTTTTTTTATTTATCACGTTTTCTTACGGTAATAAATTCCGGGAGAAATTCACTATCAAAATACGTACGTGTGTCTGAATCGCGCTAGCTTACACGTCGGTAATTATGTTTAGCAACCTGTATTGTGTTCCGATAAATCTAAATTAGAGAAGGGTTTCAGCGACGCGTGTGTGGAAGATAAGAAGGTTTTTCTTTCCGATCTGCTGCTCAGCCAAACAACTTCCTTGCTGGTTCTGGTGTCCTGATACATCAAAAGAGATGGCTGGGATTTTCAAGATTAACGCAGTAGCAGTACTCGGGGTCATCATCCTGACTTGGGATTTTATAAATGTGAGTACACCACTTATGCCAACCAAATTCATCCTAATGCCGCATTTACTCCTTAAACTAATTATTAAGCTTAGGGTAAAACATATTAATTTTTACATTATGAACAGATTTTATTTCCAACTAAATTAATTCCATGCACTCTTTTCGCTAAGTTAGTGTATGTAGTGTGCCAGTTACTTTTATATAAATTAGCTTTAAGTTATTTTTATAGTGATTGTTCTAGTGT
This sequence comes from Timema poppense, assembly GCA_902141375.1. NCBI lineage: Eukaryota > Metazoa > Arthropoda > Insecta > Phasmatodea > Timematidae > Timema > Timema poppense. The sequence goes on from CABFOV010000952.1 coordinate 116,344, forward strand.
GCAACTTCTAAACTAAAAAGCTTATTTCAGCAACACGACTTACAAGCTAAATCCCAACGAGACATTACTACTACTACTGTGAGACTAACATAGTTACAAAAGCTACTTACTATATATATATCATTGTGGTCTTCACTATGCAGCTCTCACTTTTAATCAATACCAATAATATAATAAATACTAATAATGTGGTAATGTTAGCAATGTGAGCACACATAAAATTTGTTTGTATAATTTTTTTGTTATAAAGACTTCTTATCTTATTTTTCAGGGATTGTATTTAGGTTACTACTCTATAATAGATCACACCTTTACACAAATAACCCTTCAGGCACTGCCCGCTAAAGTCCCTAATACTTGTGATCGGTAACGAAGACGGGGTAATTTTTCTGAGTCATTTTCATACTTCAGTGTAAAATAAAATTGGTTGTTTTTCATATAAACTAAATATATTAAATTTTTAAAGTTAATAATTCAATTCATAGTCACTAAACCATTTGGAAAAACTACCCTCAGTAGACCCGACTGGGATTTGAACTCTGATTTCACTGTCTTCAGAAGGTTAGCCAGTCACACGAGAGTGACAGCTTAGACCAGAGATCGACCACATTTTTGGGGTCCGATCGACTTAAAAACCTATCAAAGGTCCCACGATCACATATAGTTTCTTTTCTATAGTTTTGATTATTTTATTTCCTCTACACCTCTTATAGTTTATTCCTTAAATTAATTATTTCCTCAATACTTATTTCCCTTTCTAACGAGAAAGAAAATATAGACTAAATAAAATGTGTTTTCTTATAAATTGTATTTATAGTAATTATATAACTATTATGAAACATAAGAAACGGTGATACCTGTGGATACTGATTAGTTGCTAATGACAGAGTGTTTCCAGTTCAACATCCTTTTGGATTTGGGTGATTTTTATTGCCAAATGGGCCAGAATAGAGATGATTAAAGACAAAATTAACTTCCTGAGACTTATCTTCAACACCACAAGGAGAAATTATTTCAAAATAAATCTTGCAATTGGTTCTAGTCTTCCAATCTTTGCGAATCTTCAAGCAAACTCGGCTTTCAGATAATAAAATTATTTTTAGTGGTGTTTCCTGGTAATATTTTTATAATCAAAAGAAATAAACACCCCTTTAAAGGAAGTAAATAATTTAAAATTTCTATTATAAAAATTGGTTCCCCATAATGTCATTTCTCCTGAAAAATTGTTAAACCCTAAACATAATGTTTATGGTTTGTGTCTTAACCTTGCATTTACAAATTTTGTCTATTCATCCATAATATAAAGAAAGAATGCAAAATATATTAGTGATCCCAGATCTTCCAGTTCTAGGAAGTAGCTCATATCCATTTCTTTGATATGATAGGTATTTTATTTGAAGAAGCAGGCAGCTCTTTGAATAGCTGAAGGACTTTGCCTTTATTTAGTAGACAAATATCCGTGTGAATAAGTTTCTCTCCGAATTAACGGTCCATTTCTCCTGTAAACTCTCTGAAAACTCTCTGTTTCTAATACCCGGGTGCTGATAACAGTTTAAAACCTTCATGGCGTAAGAATTTTATACAAAGAGCTTGAGCATAAATTGTATATTGAAATTCCAAAATTAATGGAAACTTATTTTGGTTGACATAGTGAAAGAAAGCCTTTATAAATAGATGCCTGTCAATTCACGAGCACCATTTATAGTTATTCTGGTTAATTTTTTAATAGGCAAAATTTCCTCAAGCAAACTATTCTTGAATTTGGCATTAATATATGCTCATGTAACTGTTAAAGTTATTTGTATGATTTTGAAAATTACTATTTACTTGAAAAATTGTTGAAGGTCAGTTTAAAAAAAAATATTTTATTTGAATTTTGTCACCAATAACATTTGATTCATGCAGATGTAAAATTTTATGTAGGAAAAGGCTTCAACATCTGCATAAGTTATTTGATTAACTCTGTGGCCATGAGCTTGAATAGACGTGTCACAGTACACGCTTATAATTGGACAAAATAGCATTTAGTATTGTTTTTCTTTATTTTGAATATAGCATTTTTAGTAAAACCTTCCTTCACGAACTCATCAGTGGTGAAAGATTTTTAAATTCTTATTCAGCATATGCGAAACTTTGAACGAAGCTACGGCAGCAGAAAATTACTCAATTAATTTTGCCAAGGACTGCCTAGAAAAAAAGGGTGGGTTCATTGCGCTGAATTTTTTAAACAAAGCTAAGCTTCATAAAACAGCTTAGACCTGCTGTCAATGTCAGAGTCTAAGCCTGAACTTGCATATCTATGATTTACATCTCTCACGCTCTCTTTTTTTCTTTTTTCTTATTAGACATATCGCCACTAAGACGGGAATAAATTAACATTACTAATTATCACTGATAACGGTTAGTTTGGTCACTCTCAAAAATTATGTAAAAGAATTTGATATATTTTCAAGTTTAGAAGACCCAAAGATGTACTACGAAGTAGTTTTCTTACACGATCGACTGGTTGCCGATCCCCTCTTTAGATCATGCGGTCACAATTCATATAGTTGAATAGTACGTCCCTATTAATATTACATATATTAATAAAGTATAAACAAGTCGTCCAATTGGTTCGAAGAGGCTCTTAGGTTTAAACCAGTGGCGTAACTGTAGGATGGCGTTGGTGGCAAAATGCCTCAGGGCCGCGACGAAAATGTGTCCCACGACGCAGGGCTACCTACTCAAAATTAATTTGGTAAGAGATGAAAGTGTTGTTTTTGTTTCGTAAAAATGTTATTATTCAATAAAAAACTAAAACTCAATAGTCACTTTAATTTGCACAGTTTCATACTCTACAAAAAAGCTCTTCACATATATTTCTGTAAAATCAATATTTAACAAGATATAAGCAAATATAAATTTTAAAAAACTCGGGGGAAATTATAGACAATTTCGCAGAAATCAAAACAAGAATGAGTTATAAATGTCGTGCGTATAACCCGAACGGGTAGTAAGACGCGGTGCTAATAATAATAATAATAGTTATAAATGTCGATGTTTGTTTAGCCTATGTAGGCTTTAAATATTTATATTTTTTATAGGTTTGTTTGTAATAATCATTAATGTAGTCTTATTCAATTCTGATCAATTATTTTACATTATGCTGCTAGTTTCTACCTTTCAGTAGTAATTTTTTTAGACAAAATGAAGACCTATATTACGAAATTTATAAAAGAATACCAATAATAAATGCCAATGCAATTTATTATAATCTACAATCACACATAAGATTATTTTTTAGAGGGAGAGTCCCACCTTTAAAGTTTTGCCACGGGCCCATTGCTGCCTAGTTACGTCTCTGGTTTAAACCTGAATGCTGGAGCCCATTCTTGTTTATGGTGGATCTAGGTATTAAACCCTTTGGTTCAAAGTGTTGTTTCCTTTTAAAGAACTGTCGGATGAAAAAAAAGGGCCTAAATGATTTGAAATGTTAATATTGGATTTACATTACTTGAAATAAAAGTTATTTGTATTAAAGTACACAGGCTCTTTACTGGAACATACAAATAAATAGTTATATTATACAGTTGTAAAGTCCAATTTAAATATGAATGGTCCTTTAGAAAATAGCGACATACTTTTTTGTGGCCAAAATTGATAACATTTTACTATTTTATTTGTGTTATTTTTATAGGTATTGGTAAAATTTATCAACAAAGACAGCTGCAGAGCACATGACTTGACGTATGATTAGATTACGTGAAAGTAAATATAGCTGTCTTCCTATGAAAACTGGACTTTATATACTCTATTATTATTATTCTACTATAGCTTGGAATATTTTCAAAAAATGATTATCGCACACTAATCTCAAATACATTTTTATTATGATAACATTCAAAACACTCCCAGGATAACTTACTGTTTTGAACGAAATCGTTATCACAATTTTTTGACAATTTCAAATTTTCAGGAATAAGTCATCACTAAACTACCATTAAATTAATTCATCACTGTAAAACAATTGTACAGTTTTATTAATCTTGTAAAATACTCTCTCGATATCACTTTTGAACAGAATCGCTAGAATCATTTTCAAAAATATTTTGAATTAAAAATAATCACTATTGCTAAGCTACCTTTAATTTTAGGCCTAGAATAAAAATCACGCTTCGGCCTTGAGGTATGACAATATTACATCTAAATATCAAGGTTGAACAAAATTAATTAAACTTTTTTGTTTGTAGCCCCATGAACAGGGACAGACAGATAGATGGACATACAGATAAAAGGACATACATAGTTTTAAAACCCACTTTTTGATTTTGGATGCACGGGTAAAATGTCAAGATCCATCATAACCATGAGGTTGAAAATTTTTACGATTATAATACTTTCTCTAGATGAAAAAGTAATTTGGTTTTAAATCAACAAAATGTATTGTATAAAAAAATAATTTTTTTCACAATCTTCTCCTTTTTATGGTTCGATTGTACACAAAGGTGGAATTTCAGCATTTTGATTTATTGAGCCTGAGGAGGTGCCCCGTGGTGAATTTTACTGGAATGACATGAATGCATATCCAGAGTCCCCAGAATTGAGCCTGAAGAGTCAGTCCCTGTCACTGAATCGTTACTAGCCACGGCTCTAGTTAAAATATGAAAACTTAATATTTCCTACGTTCACAAAAATTATTACTACAGACACACAGACAACATGAAAATTTTTTTAGGGTCAAACGTGAAAAAATGCTTGTCAAATTATATTTGGTTTTTTTTGTCCTCTAAATATTGAGGGTATGGAGAGAAATGCCCCCTTGATTCCCCAAATTCCGCCTATGATTGTACAAGAACGCATATGATAAAGCGGCTCTTAAAGTTAGTTTATAAGTAGTTTTATGATGCATAATAATTGTGTTTAGAAAGATTCACTTTAGATAATAAAATAAAATACTTACATTATTCAAGACTACTAAATACTAACTACAAAATATTACAGACTTGAAAAACTTTTCCGTAAATATTACAATATTTTTAGCTTTTAATTTCCTATAAACACCCGCAATGTTTTCGTACTTATTTCTATGAATAAGTTTGGCCTTGAAATAATAATCTCGACTATCGAGAAATAGCCAGCGAATTAGCTACTACGAAAATACAGCGCGTTTTAAAACGATTATTGTCTTCCTCCTTCTTTTGTAAATAATCAGTGTGGGCCCCCAAACATTGATATTTTTTTTGAAAAATTTTTTTGTATTTAAAAATTAATTGTTCAATGTATATTTTGAAACATTACGGAGTTTTTTTAACTATGCTCATTTCAATAGAATATATTTACCACTTCCCTCAAACGCATTTTTAAAATACAGCTGTTTCATTTTACTTTTATTTAAAATACAAGGAAAATACTTCTCAATTTGCAAATATACATATATATACATATATATAT